>ML413448.1:0-24286 GCA_005239525.1 Nicotiana knightiana
CAACTGGCTTTGTACCCACTGTGGGAACAATGGGCACTTCAAGGAAATTTCCAGGCTAGAATTAAATTCGTTCAGAAAAACAAAGTTTTTTGCTGAAAAAATGACTACTAAGAAGGGACAGGTGCCACGCGCAAAAAACAAACTTTACCTTCTTGGACTAGAAAAGCTCTTATTAACCTTTTTCCTCACTACAAAGGACCCAAACTGGTTTGGGTTCCTAAATCTGACCTTTGATTTACTTTTGCAGGGAACAGTGAGAGGATGCAGCCTACAATGGATCATGGACAGTGGATGCTCGAAGCACATGACTTGGAACACCATGTATTTTCTCTTACTGAAATCCCTGCAAGGAGGGAATGTATCCTTTGGAGATGGAAACAAGGGGTACATTCTCGGTGTCGGAAAGGTTAGGAAGTATCTTTCACCCTCAATTGAGAATGTGTACTATGTGGATGGTCTGAACTACAGTCTCTTGAGTGTCTCTCAAATCTGTGATAAAGGGAACAAAGTAGAGTTCTTGTCTAAAGTGTGCACAGTTACTAACTTGGTAACTGATGAAGTGGTTCTAATAGCCAAAAGATAGAAGAACATCTATGTTGCGGATTTTGAGTCTCTACAAGCTGATGATTTGAGTTTCCTGAAGGCAGTTAATGATGATGCAGAATTGTGGCATAGAAGACTGGGTCATGCAAGCTTTTCACTTTGAATAAATTGATACAGAGCGACCTGGTTCGTGGTCTGCCAAATTCAAAGTTCAAGGAGCATAGAATGTGTGATGCATGTGCTAGAGGAAAACATGTGAAATCATCCTTTAAGCCAAAGCCACTCGAACTCCTTTAAGCCAAAGCTAAGCATAGAGTGTAGGATGTCAGCACATCAAAGCCACTCGAACTCTTTCACGTGGATCTATGTGGTCCTATGAGAGTACCGAGCAGGTGTGGAAAGAGATACATCTTTGTGATTGTAGATGAATACTCAAGGTTCACTTGGACAATGTTTCTTAGAACAAAAGATGAGACGTTTAAATTATTTTGTGGCCGTTGTTAAGAAAATCCAAGTGAATATGGAACTGAAGGTAGCCTGCATCAGGTCTGGACTTTGGACAGAATTCGACAATGCTAAGTTTGATGATTTCTGCAGTGAAAATGGGATTACTCACAACTTCTAAAATCCAAGGACTCCACAACAAAATGGAGTCGTCGAAAGGAAGAACAAAAATCTTGAATACATGGCACAAACAATGCTTATTGACAATGGAATTGCAAAAATCTCTGGGTAGAAGCAATAAACACTACATGCTACTTGGTGAACAGGTGCATGATCAGATCCTTCCTGAACAAAACCCCCTTATGAGTTACTCAATGGAAGAAATCCAAAGTTGCGCATTTGAGAACCTTTGGATGCAAATGCTATGTTCTCAACAACGGAAAGGATCAACTTGGGAAGTTCGATGCATAAAGTGATGAAGGAATCTTTTTGGGATACTCCTCTCAAAGCAAAGCTTACAAAGTCTACAACAAGAGGACGCAGTGCGTGGAACAAAGTGTTCATGTGATATTCAATGAGACACCTCCATCTGGCAAGGAAGGAAACATGGACGATCATGACATGAACACTATTGGTTCATGGAGAAATCACCGATGTTTCAAATAATATGATGAGTCAGATGAAGGAAGTAGGTGAATATAATGAAACCTTATCTTCCACTTCTCAAGAGGAACCTGGTATCCAAATCACTACCACTAAATCTGAAGAAAGAGTTGTAGATGCAGTTCAAAGCACTCCACAGGTAGCAGAACGAGGAGTGTAGGGAAACCATTCTGATTTACCTTGTTCTTCTAGCAATCAGACTCCAGTCCCAAATTGGAACCACAAAAGCTCCCATCCACTTGATAATATAATCACCCCTTGATTCAGGAGTCCAGACAAGATCAAAAACCAGAAATTCCCTAGCCTTATCAGCCTTCCTATCTCCAATACAATCCAAAAATATCACAGAAGCTTTGAAGGATGCAGACTGGATCACGGCTATGCAAGAGGAGCTACATCAATTTGAAAGAAACAAGGTATGTCACATGGTACCTAGACCCTTAGATAGAACCATCATAGAGACTAGGTGGGTATTCACGAATAAGCTGGATGAACATGGAAACACTACAAGGAACAAAACAAGGCTTGTTGTTCAAGGCTACAATCAGGAGGAAGGGATTGATTATGACGAGACCTTTGCCCCTGTTGCTCGCATGGAAGCCATTAGGATCCTCATTTCCTTTGCATCCCATATGGAATTCACCTTGTTCCAAATGGATGTGAAGAGTGCCTTTTTGAATTGTTTTCTTAAGGAAGAGGTTTGTGTCAAGCAACCTCCAGGCTTTGAATGTCATGAACATCCTGAGTACGTATTCAAATTGGATAAGGAACTTTATGGATAGAAGCAGGCCCCTCGATCCTGGTATGAAAGGCTATCCAAGTTTCTCCTGGAAAATGGATTCACTAGAGGAAAAATTGGCAATAGTCTATTCTTGAAGAAACGGGGAAGGAACCTGCTCATCGTTCAGGTATATGTGGATGATATCATATTTGGGGAAACGGAAGATTCACTGTGTGAAGAATTTGCTAAAATCATGGGAAGTGAGTTTGAAATGAGTATGATGGGGGAACTGAACAACTTTTTGGGCCTTCAAGTAAAACAGTCCACAAAGGGCACATGTATCAGTCAGCAGAAATGCATCAAGGAACTTCTGAAGAGGTTTGATATGGAAGCATCAAAAGTGATTAATACCCCCATTGCTACTGCCACCAAGCTAGACATAGATGAATCTGGGTCACCTGTGAACCAAACAATGTATCGACGAATCATTGGATCTCTGCTCTATCTTACTGCCAGCAAGCCAGACATTGTGTTTAGTGTGGGTCTTTGTGCAAGGTTCCAATCAAATCCTAAGGAATCTCACCTGAAGGTTGCTAAGAGAATTATGAGATATCTAAAGGGCACACATGACCTAGTTCTGTATTACCCCTCAGGTGACAATTTTAAAATCCCATTAGTTATGTTGATACTGACTATGCAGGTTACCTAGTGGATAGGAAAAAGCACATCTGTAATGGTTAATTTCCTAGTATCATGTGTAATCTCATGGGGTACAAGGAAGCAAAACTCAGTAGCTCTCTCAACAGCTGAAGAGGAATATGTTGCTGCAACTTCATGATGTGCTCAGCTACTGTGGATCAAACAACAATTGGAGGACTTTGGAGTATACATTGATTGTGTACCGCTTCTATGTGACAACACCAGTGCTATCAACATGGCAAAGAACCTAATTCAACACAACAAAACCAAGCATATTGATGTTAGACATCATTTTCTCAGAGACAACGTGGAAATGAGGCTTATCTGTATGAGGTTCTGCTGCACTGAAGATCAAATTACATATATCTTTACCAAATCTCTAAGCAGGGAACACTTTGAGAGGAATAGGATGGCACTAGGGTAAATCAAACCTAATTGAGAACCTGATTCTTCTCCTATGGCTATGAAAGCCATACTCAGGTAAAATTAGTTAAAGTGTTTTCTGAAAAAGCCTAACTCGCATCTATACCATTGCAGGTAGACACACATGATGATTATAGAAGCTAAAGGTACAATGCTGAGCTACAAAAGAGAGTTGCAAAAAATCTTTTTGACAAAAACAGGTCAGGAACCCGGTTCCTGTACCACAGGTTAGTAACATTGTCTTTTTTCTCATGAATATCTCAAAAGACAACAAAAGTAATTCAACTGCCACATCATCCGACTTTTTAGAACCTGTATATCACGTCCTATATCTAAAATCCTTTCACCTTTACTGCACGTTACGTATTTCCACAAACCTACCACTGTTTCAAAACCCCTTATAACAAATTCCTCTCTTCTCTCATTGTTAGCTCCTCCCTCCATAAAACCCTCTCACTTCCAAAAGTTCTGAATAACTACCTCTCATTGTATCTATGAATTCTCTCAGAACTCTCAAACCTTTCTTTCAGCATGGCCGATGAACAACCTCACCCCATTCCTGGCAACAATAATGTTACCACTTCTTCAACTCCCTTAGAGTCACCACCAGAAAACCTCTCCTCTACCACACCGGATATCAATGTGTATACACCTGTTTCTTCTTCATCTCTTGTCCCCCCTTACATCCTTGTCCAACACTGTTTCTCTTCCCAGCGCTGAGATTTCCAACGTCCCAGATGTTAACCATGTTTCTTCTCCTCCCCCTGATCAAAACAAAGGGAAATTGGAAGGTGGCACCTCTCAAGAATCAGGGGTCTTTGAGGAAGATCCCGAACAGTACTTGAACTCTTCCGTCCTGGACTCAGTGGCTGCCATGGAATCCCCAAAAAAGAAGCAGCAGAAAAAGAAAAAGAGTTTAATGAAAGAAGGGGAAGTTGTGTGTGATAAAAATATTCTAGTGGTGGAAGTCGATGAGGATGCAGTAGAGGAACCTAGTTCCTTGGTGAAGCGGTCTAAGAAAGTCCAAGAATCTGCACCTGGTTCTTTCAAGGAAGCTGGAGAAAAATAGAGTGGACAGTCTGTGAAGAGTAGTGGTCAGCCTAAAAAGGTTGTGAAGGAGAAAGATATGTTTGAGGGTGATACCTTGGTTGCTTCAAGTAGTAAAAGGAAGTCTGTTGAAACATCTAAGAAAAGAAAGTGGGAAACCATTAGAGAACCGGTACTGTGAAGAAGATGCCAAGTGACTGTGGGCTTGGGCAACAAAGGATGAGGACTCAAAAGGTCTTGCGGGGTCGTATGTTTGTCCCAGATATTTTAGAGATGCCAGGGATGAGGCAGGTCTTGGAAATGGAATAATTTCAACAATGGGGCCATCGGTTTAAGGAGGATGTGCCAAGGGTTTATGAAGATGAGGTGCAAAGCTTTTATGCAGGCCTCTTCATTGTTATAGGGGTTCACATTTGCGTGCTAGTTAATGGAATCGACATTGTGTTCGACGCTGCTGTGTTAGGGACTATTCTCAAAGTTCCTTCCGAAGGGCTGTCATTAGTCAGAGGTTCTTGTGGGGCCAACTTCAGACGTGCTATTATGAAGAAATATGTCGTCCAACATGAGGAACGGGTGCATAAGAAGGCATTACTTCCTGCATACCAGCTTCTCTTTGAACTGGTCAACAAAGTTCTTCTTCCCCATTCTGAGAGGCGGTCCATCACCTCTAATTCTGATCTATACCTCATGGAGGCCCTTGATGCGTTCACTTCCATAAATGTACCCGCTATCATGATAGAGCATATGCAGAAGTTGGCCAACTTTCAGGATGGGAACCATGGCCTCCCTTATGGGCTTCTCCTCCCATGGGTCTTCAATTTCTTCAAGGTACCTTTGGGAAATCCTAGAGTAGGAACCAGAAAGCAGACCTTCTCTAAAATGACTTTGGAAGAATGTGAATGCATAGAAAAGGTTGGGAGGAGCACGTCCACGATTTCTCAGCTCATAAATGCCCAGAACAGTGCTACTGAAGAAATCTGAAGGTTCAAGGCTAGGAATGCCATACTGGAGACTCAGCTTAGTCAGGTTGTTGAAGCATCTCGATCTTCTAATTCTTCAAATGAAGAGGTTGCTCGTCTGACTAAGGAAAATGCTGAGCTTCGGCAATAGGTGGAGAACCTGTGGGAGAAACTACTTGAGGAACGGACGTCTACCAATTACTACATGGACCTTGTTCTCAAAACCATTGTTGCCTCCTCCTCCAAGCCTTCCTCTTCTAGTGCCCCCTAGGATCCCTTCGGTGACCAGTTGTCTTATGTTTTGATGTTTGTGGCCATTGTTTCTTTTTGTTTTATTTTTGTGATGATATGTTGGATCTCACTTCTGCTGCTCCCATTTGAATCAGTACAAATTAGTATTTGCTGTAATAACAAAGACTTTTGTTTTCTTTTAAAATATTATCAATAAAACAACTCTCTTTTCGCTAGTGAAATTCTTGTCTCTCTTCTGCTTCTCTTTTCTATCATGTTGTGTGCACACATGTGGCATGAGTTAGCTGTGTTAGACTTCTTTATGATTTTTTTCCTGCGTTTGTATTTTTAATGATACCAAAATGGGGAAGATATAGGGACAACTTGAAAATTAAAGCAGGTGATTAAGGGGGAAGCATAGAGTCAGGGGAACACACGATGTTCCCGGTACTTTATCTGGTTACGTCAAGCGCTATAAATGGCTATTTCAAAAGTTTTTCATCATCAAAAAGGGGGAAATTGATGGGTTTAAGGTTTCACAGTTTTATGTTTTGATGATTTAACAGACTTCTTGTCTAGAACCAGACAAAGAACTTGATGCATACTTGATACAATTCTTTAGCAATGGACTTAAGCTAATTTGAGCTGTGTGACTTTGGATACATAAGAACCAATTCAGGGACCTGATCCTCTGGAGTTTCCCTGACAGAAGTATAAAGTCAACTCTATAGCTAGAAAGTGACTACATGCAATTGTGCACGCTATAGTGCAGAAATAGTGCAGTAGTCACTTCCCATTGGGAAGAGTCTTACACCAACAAAGTATGAACATCATCCTAGTGATGTCATCCAAGTATAATAACAAGGAGTATAGGAGCAACATACTCACTTGAACATTTATTGATTCTCTCTCAAGCATTCAAGAATCGATCCAGCATTGAAGTCACAACTGTGTCAAGAACGAAAGTACAACTCAACTACAGACCAGTTCCACTATAAGTTTATGCATGTCCTTAGTTGAGTTCTAATCTTTAATTAGTTCTTCATTGTAATTCTTATCTCGCTTTCTTAGAAGCTCTGTTTTAGGAAACTCATAAACATAAACCCACTGAGTTTGTGTTGTGACTAGAGTTAGTCATAGGTTGAAGTATTTGTAATTAGTAAGTTGCAAAGTGGCTTGTAGTAGGTGTACTACAAGTTAATGTGATTGGAGTATTTGTAATAGAGTCATTACAAAGTGGCTTGTAACAAGAGTATTGCAAGTTAGTGAAGTTACAAACCTACTAGTGTAGGTCATGGTTTTTATCCCCTTGAGTTGGGATTTTTCCATGTAAAAATCCTGTGTCTTATCTACTTACTGCTTTAGTAGATAGCACTATGGGAACTGATATAGGACCCGATCTCTATACAGTTTGGTGGACTCATATAAGCTATCACTATCGCATCACTTATGATTGTACATACACCTAGCAAATGAAGGGCAAAGCTAAGGAGGCGTAGCAATTAGCAGGGTCGAGGTCGAGCGGTGATGAAGGAGAGGATTTCATCAAAGATCCCGGAATAACAGAGGCCACGAGATCAACCGTGGAAGATCTCGACCCCGTCCAAATTGACAAAAATGACCGTAACAAGAAAGCCTACATCGGCCACAAACTTCAGGAACCAAGTAAAGTCCATCAATTCCTAGCTAACAACTCAGACTTGTTTGCCTTTTCCTATACAGACATGCCAGGTATCCAAAAAGAGATAGCAACACACAAGCTGAATGTCGACCTACTATACCCCCTAGTAAGGCGAGTTAGGCGGAAACTCAATTATGCAATAAATGATGCAATCCGAGAGGAGGTTGAAAAACTACTGGAGAACGGCTCCACAAGAGAGTCGAAATACCCCCAATGGGTCGCCAACGTAGTCATGGTAAAAAAGAAGAACGGAAAATGACGGATGTGCATGGACTTCATAAATTTGAACAAAGCATGCCCGAAAGACTCATTCCCGCTGCCCCACATCGACCAGATCATTGACGCAACAGCCAGGCACAAGTTATTGAGCTTCTTAGATGCTTACTCGGGCTACAACTAGATCCTCATTGAAGAAGAAGACCAGGAGAAACAATCTTCATCATCCACAAGGGGATGTATTGTTACAGGGTGATGCCCTTCGAACTCAAAAGTGCAAGAGCAACGTATCAAAGGTTGGTGACAAAAATGTTAAAATACCAACTCGAAAAAACCATGAAGGTCTACACCGACGATATGTTGGTCAAATCAAAAAGGATAGAAGATCACATCGACCACTTGAAAGAGGCCTTCAACATACTCAGGCGATATGGACTGAAATTGAACCCCGAAAAGTGCGCCTTCGGTGTAACCTCGAGAAAGTTCCTCGATTTCTTAGTATCACAACTAGGCATCAAGGTCAAACCCGACCAAGAAAAAGATATATAGGGAATACCGGAGAACTTAACTAGTAAAAAATAGGTTCAGGGACTGACTGGTCGTATAGCCGCCCTTTCGAGATTCATCTCACGGTCCTTCGACAGATACCACAAGTTTTTCAACGTACTCAAGAAAGACAACGACGTCAAATGGATCTCTGAGTGCGTCAATGCCCTGAAAGAGCTAAAAGCGTACTTATATTCACCTTCACTTCTCTCTACAACGGAGCCCGGAGAACGCCTCCTTGTTTACCTGGCCGTGTACGATGTGACGGTGAGCGTGATCCTAGTCTGAGAAAATAAAGGTACGCAATCTCCCATCTACTACATTAGTAAAACTTTATTCGATGCCGCGACGAGATATTCACACCTTGTAAAGTTGGCCCTGGCTTTGGTCGTAGCTTCACGAAGGCTTAAAACCTACTTCTAGTGCCACCCCATATCGGTAGTCACGACTTTCCCCCTGAGGAGTATTTGGCATAAACCCGAGCTCTCAGGAAGATTGGCCAAATGGTCCATAGATTTAAGCGAGCATGATATAACCTATCAACCGTGAACGATGATAAAGTCGCAAGTACTTGCCGAATTAGTCGCCTACTTCAGCACAAAAATAATGCCTGAAGTCGAAAGAGACACCGCCCACACATCCCCCCAAATACAAGACCTATGTGTTTTGTATACCGATGGTGCCTCTAATGCATCGGGGTCTGGACTGGGACTCGTGCTCGAGGTCTCGATAAGCGAAGTAATTTGCAAGTCCATAAGATGCCCGGACATGACTAACACTGAGGTCGTGATTGTAGGACTATGGTTAGCACTCAAGTACGGAGTGAAGCGAGTCATCCTACCTTGCGACTCTCAGCTCGCCGTCAGTCACAAGGTCTTTCCAAATAAAAGACCAAATACTACAAAAATATCAGGACGAGATCTGCAAGCTCTTACCCGAATTCGATGAATGGTAGCTTGACCAAATCCCTCAAGCACAGAATATCAAAGCAGACGACCTTTCCAAACTAGAGACATCCACAAAAAGCATAACTAGAGAAGGAAACGTGGTCACTCTCCTTCACTCATCGATCGATCAAGTCTAGGTAAGAACTATAAACCTAACTTGGGACTGGCGCAATCGTATTGTTGCATACTTGCAGGACGACGTGATCCTAGATGATAAAAAAGAAGCCAAAAAGCCTTGAATGCAGGCGGCCAGGTACATCGTCATAAACAACAACCTGTACAAAAGAGCATTTGGCGGCCCCCCAGCAAAATGCTTAGGCCAAACCAGACACGATGTGTTCTTAAAGAAGTCCACGAAGGCCATTGCGGAGCTCATTTTGTCAATCGAGCTCTGGCTAGATGCCTCATAGGAGTAGGCTACTACTGGCCTACCATGAAAAAAGAGGTTGTCGACTTTTTGAAAAAATGCGAACAATGCCAAAAATATGCTCCCATGATCAACCAAGCGGGCGAGCACCTCCACTTTGTCACCTCACCTTGGTCTTTCATCAAATGAGGGATGGATATCGTCAGCCTCCTCCCAGCAGGGCGAGGTAATGTACGATTTCTTTTAGTTTTAACGAACTATTATTCCAAGTGGATGGAAGCAGGTGCATTCCCCCAGATACGCGAGCAAGATGTGATCGCCTTCATATGGAAGAATATTATGTGCCACTTTGGCCTCCCCAAAGAAATAAGTTGTGACAATTAGCCTCAATTCATTAAAAAAAATGATCGGGATTCTTCAAGAAATGGCATATCATAAGAATACTCTCCATGCCATATCATTCCCCAGACAATGGGCAGGAAGAATCCTCCAACAAATCAATACTGAATATCATGAAGAGAAAAGCTCGAAAATGCCAAGGGACTATGGTCGGAACTACTACCGGAAGTGGTATGAGCATACCGCACTACGCCGAAAACAAGCACAAGAGAGACACCTTACTCACTAGTCTATGGGATTGATGCAGTAATATCAATCGAGGTCAGAGAACCAAGTTTAAGATACTCCCACAAGAGCGGGTCGAGAAACAACGAGAGCATAAGGTAGAACCTCGATAAAGCCGAAGAACGGAGACATATGGCTTACATAAGGATGATCTCCCAAAAACAACAGGAAGAACGCTACCACAACAAAAAAGCCAAGGTCAAACCACTCAAAGTCGGGGACTACGTACTCAAGGACAAAACACAGGCAAGCAAAGATCCACGGGAAATAAAATTGGGAAAAAATCGGGACGGCCTATACAAGATCACAGCAACAGCTAACAAAGGGTCATTTCAACTGGAAACAATGGAAGGAAAACTACTACCAAACAACTGGAACATCACCCACCTTAAGTACTTAAACTTCTAAGGAAAAATGTTCTCCGGATCTTACTCTTTTTCCCTCACCTGAGTTTTGTCCGAATTGGGTTTTTTTGAGGAGGTTTTTAACTAGGCGACGAGGAGGACATTTCAAGTTAAGAATGAGCAGGTGAGGACACGAGTTGACCATTTCATTGCCCGACCTCTCAAATTCTTCTCCAGGTCTACAAATGAAGGGACTAGATAGACTGGGACTGGAATACCAACCTGAAAAACATGTAAACCTCTCCAATATATATGTAAGGAAAGCATACAAGTACATAATGTTCTCCTAATTAATCTTTCATAAATTAAGATGCCACATTCGACCTCGTTCGAATTAATTAAGAGTAACATTCGACCTTCCTTGAATCAACTCACATTCGTCCTCGTTCAAATTAATTAAGAGTAACATTTGACCTCGCTCGAATCAACTCACATTCGACCTCGTTCGAATAAATTAAGAGTAATATTCGACCTCGCTCGAATCAACTCATATTCGACCTCGCTCAAATCAACTCGCCTTCGACCTCATTCAAATTAGTTAAGAGTAACATTCACTCGAATCAACTCAAATTCGACCTCGCTCGAATCAACTCACATTCGACCTCATTCGAATTAATTAAGAGTAACATTCGACCTCGCTTGAATCAACTCCCATTCGACCTCATTCGAATTCATTAAGAGCAACATTCGACCTCGCTCGAATCAACTTACATTCGACCTCACTCGAATCAACTCACCTTCGGCCTTGTTCGAATTAGTCAACAGTAACATTCGACCTTGCTCGAATCAACTCACATTCAACCTCATTCGTATTAATTAAGAGTAACATTCGACCTCACTCGAATTCAACTCGCAGTCGACCTCATTCGAATTAATTAAGTAACATTCGACCTAGCTCGAATTCAACTCGCAGTCGACCTCATTCGAATTAATTAAGTAACATTCGACCTAGCTCGATGTTTGAATTAATTAAGGTGACATTTTCATTCGCTCGAACTAATTAAACTCACACTCGACTATGTTCGATTAAGACCTGCCAACAAAGTTCTTCTAATCAAGGAAACCAAACGAGGAAAATATCGAAGGAAAAAATAGAGAAGACTCAGAAACAAACAGCAAAAGTAGCATTCCAATTCAAAATATATCTTACAAGGACCGAATAGACGCCCACAAAAGCAAAAACAAAGATTACAAAAATTATAACTACTCAACAGCATCGCCCCTACCGTCGCCCTCGTCGTCTGAGTATTCATCATCATACCAAGCACCTTGCTCAATCCCGTCCAACTCATCTTCACCATCACCTACCCCCCGGTGTGGCAGGATCATAACCACAGGCGGCCCGAGCTGCGTGCGCTTTAGCACGAGCATCCTCAAACTCAACCTTAGAAACTCTCTGTACCTTCATCAAGTCCTTGAATACGTGTAACTAGACCTCGACATGAATCCAATTCTGGTAACATCGGGATGAGTCGATGTGTGAGAGGAAGAAGGTCGAGCCAACAGCTATGCCATTTCGGCCTCGAGAACGACAATTTGATCATTGAGGTTCGAAACCTATTTCTCAAGCTCCCCAATCCTCTCATCAAGCCTTGCTTCCCTAAGCACGGTCGTCTCCACATCACTCGACCGCTCAGACTATGGGACGCGTATGTCATCTTCAAATGTCGCCACCTTTGCCAATGCCGCCACCGTGGCCTCCTCGGCCTTTTCTAACTCTGCCACCTTTTCGATCACCTCGTCACTCAAGTTGTTAGCTATGATCGAACTCTGCTCAAATTCGGCTCGTAGAGATGCCACTTGTTCTTGAAGGTCGGCACACTCAGCCTCGACCCCCTTGTTCACTTCGAGCTTGTCCTCTTTGATTCTGAGCGCTCCCTCGAGCTCGCTGCATTTGCCGATGACCCTCACAAGTTCATCATCCTTATGCTTCAGCTCATCCCTAAGGTCCTGGAAGTTGTCGTCCACACCATATCAGATGCATATCTCACGGTTCTTGGCGCGGTACTCACGGTACTTCCTCTCTATTTTCTTGTAAATAGCCTTTCGCTTCACTTATCGGCGGGCACTCTCGATCTACAAAATGATGGTCTAATGAAAAATAAGAAGAAGAAGAAGAAGAAGGAAGGAAGGAAGTCTAAAAAAGGGAATAAGCTAAGGCACGAGAACTAGAAAAACCAGAAACTTACCCTCAACGCCATTACGNCTGCTTCAGCTAATCCCTAAGGTCCTGGAAGTTTCCGTCCACACCAAATCAGATGCATATCTCACGGTTCTTGGCGCGGCACTCACGGTACTTCCTCTCTATTTTCGTGTAAATAGCCTTCCGCTTCACTTATCGGCGGGCACTCTCGATCTACAAAATGATGGTCTAATGAAAAATAAGAAGAAGAAGAAGAAGGAAGGAAGGAAGTCTAAAAAAGGGAATAAGCTAGGGCACGAGAACTAGAAAAACCAGAAACTTACCCTCAAAGCCATTACATCTATGCTCGACGACAGAGAAGCATCGTCAAACGCCTGTAATTCCTGCCCTCGGTGTTATAGCAGAGAGGACCCAAACATGGAACCATGTTCTCTATATTCACCAGTAAGTCGCGATCCAGGGGGACAAATATGGTGCGAACGGATCCCTCTAACCTCATTTCTACACGAGTAAACCCCTCGGTGAACATCCGTGACTCTTCAGGGTCGACGTTAGAGCTGGTCTCATAGCCGTCCACGGCCACACTCTTCCCTCTCTCCTTGGCTAATAAAGGAATTCTAGCATGTACTGAAGGAGACGGATCGCGCCTCGGCACCACCTCCGTAGCCTTTGGTAGCCCCTCTTCTTCGACAACAACCTAGAGAAAGAAGCATCTTCTACAACCACCACAAGTGGTGAAGCAACAATGGAGAAATCCACTTCACCTCTGATGCAGCTCTGGCTGGTTGATTGTCTCCCCTTGTCGACTCATCGGCTCTAGCTAACCCATCGCCGACCTCCACCCTCCATCTTTTAAGTGGAAGCAGTTCCTCTTCACATGGTGAAGACTCGTCAATAAAGTGTAACACGGGAGAAGCCGGAGTCTCCACCAATGGGGTTGCTGCTCATCTACTAGGCTTGCGCAGTGCCGAGGTCTGAGATGAAATAGCCGCCTGAACAGACTTTCCCATTGTCGCAGCAAGTAGAGACCCCATCATAATATTTGGTTGACGAAAAGCAGGGGTAGGAGCCTTCACTCTTCTTGAAGCTCTTCAACCTGACAACAAAAATAGAAGTCAAGCCAACCCGTTATAGAAGAGAAAGGTAAAGAAGACAGCATGAAAATTGAAGCAACAAAAATTCAAAATAAACGACTCACCGGTTGCAGAAGGCTTACACCCAAAATTCTTGTGGAACGCCAACCATTCGCGGGTCCCCACTGTGTGGGGCAAGACTTGATTTACCCAGTGATGAATGTCGGCGACTAACAAAGGAGGCTCTTTCTCGGCTACACAAAAGAAGAAGATTAACGACTAAGTCACCACTGAGATAAACAAAACAAACAATCAGCAAAAATACTTACGGGCGAAGTTCCACGCTTCAAGGAACCCACTAGGGTTTTCCATCACATACTCGGTCTTGATATAGAAGAAGTTGAACCAATATCGATGATTGGCCTTCTCATCCATCTTCACCACCAATCCCTTGCTCCCTCAGTAGCGAAGGTGTAACATCGTACCCCTATAGAAGCTTGGCGCGAAGAGGTGCAACAGATGGCTCATGGAAATGCTGTGATTGGCCAGTTCCGCGTACTTTATCAACATGAGGAAAATTTAGTAAATATAGGGGGAGAGCTGAGCCGGGAAGATGCCGTAATAGCGGAAGAACTCCTCCACCAACAGAGGAAGAAGAAGAGAATAGGGCACATAGAACAGATATGCATAGAATGTGTTGTATCCAGGCCGATGAATATGCACCACGTCACGACCGTCCATGATTAGATCGATATGGACCGGGATGTTGTACTTGGCCCTAAGTTCTTCAAGGGTCGCCGCGTCCATTTCGGATTACATAGGCTCAAACTCGTCCGCTAGTGGTTTCGAAAATTCCTACCTGGCTTTGTCATTTCAAGGAATTATTTCCTCTACAGTGGAAAGCTTTCGTGCTCAGCAACAGTAGCAGCCTCATCGTCGTGAGGAGGAATTCGCACTGCCAGTGGGATTGGTCAGAAGCCTCTCCAGAACCGGAAGGTGCATTGGCCATTTTAAGTATCTTGTAAATGCGAACTCGAAAGAAGTAGAAGCAGCAGAAATCACTCAAATCAGAAGAGGAGAACAAGGGTACGAAAAAAGGAAGAAGCAAGAGCAAGAATGTAGGAAGAAGAAGAAGGGAGGAAAATATGTAGGTTCAAATGCTAGAAAACATAAAGGATCACACAAGAAGTTCCAACCCCTATTTATATAGATCACAGACACCCCAATCGAGGAAATCAACTGCCAATACATAGATATCGAAATGACAGGGGCACGGGAAGCGATGCAACGCATTGGGAAGATGCATAATAATGACGCGTGATGATGTGATGTCAGTCTGAACTAACTTCACGATAAGTTGTGGCCTGCAAGGAGACACATTACCACCTTGACCATGATCTTATATTCGACTTGCGCACCTGAATTTCTCAACTATGACTAATGAACTCCGCTCACCAAGGTCGACCAGAATACAACCTTGATAAGCGGAGGGACTAAGTGTATGGGCTGAAATTCGACCGAGGAAATTCAGCATGGAGAGGTGATTATCATGAGTGATTTGTAAATCATCATGGGCAATTCATCCGAGATCGACCAGTGATCAACGAAACGAGTCTCCAAGCGGTCAACCACGGCCGAGGTCGAGTAGAGCAGATAATAGTAATGACTAGTTTTGTATTGGGATCTTCAGAGGGAATATTCTATCAAATATTCTCTCTGTTTGTACTTTTAGGATTCTTAGGGAATATCCCATATAAAATAGAATGAGAGATAGGGAAAAAGGCATATAATATTCCATATGAAAAGAACTCTTTTAAAAATCAAGCTCTGTAGATAAATAGAAAGAACACATTCCTAAGGAGATTCGCCCTTTTGTCAAATATTACACACGATTCCATGAGGATATGATATTGGAAATGCCGAGGTGTACGACCTGAGCTAATATAAATATTTAAATTGTGCACTACCGAAGGTCGAATGGCAAGAACCATAGATGCATCTATTAACCTGCCGAGGCGAACGACCCCCTCCCATGAGAGTGTGGTACCTAAATCCTTCCGAGGCGAAGGAAATGATCCCATAAGATGTGAAATACAAAATTCTGCCGAGGCAAACGACACGATCCCGTACAATAAGAATCTGTAAAGGTTCCTTGACCCCAATCACTAATAAACATGTGAGGTGTAATTTCGTTAACAAAAACCTTTCAATGAAACACATATATCACGGAAACATGCCGTAAGAGGAGTGAAATTATTCGGTGACTAATGATGAAATCGTGAAGTCTCTACAATAGCAAGCCCAGTCTCAAGTAGAAATGTAAAACATAGGAATTTAATTGGCGAGAGACTGCTCAAATAGTACAGCTATAGCCTGATGTGAACCTAAACCTACCCGGACAATAACATGAATATAGCTACGTATGGTCTCTCGTCACCTCGTGTGTACATAGCCCCCACTGCAAGTAGCACATATCAATATACAACACTTAAGGGTAGTTTCTCCCTCACAGGGTTAGATAGGAGACTTACCTCGCTCCGAAGTTCCGTAACCGGCTCCAACATCGCTCTAACACCTCAAACTGGTGTCCGTCGCTCCAAAACTAGTAAAGCAATGTGCAAAAAATTAAAATATACTCTAACATAATAAATCAATTTATAACAACTCCCAACTTCGCTATAAAAGTCAATAATGTCAATCCTTGGCCCCACATACCCGGATTCCAAAAATTATTGAAAATAAATATTATCCATAATTCATATGGTCCATATCCAAAAATTCATCCAATTTTGTGCATGAATCGACCCTGAAATCAAGGATTTATCATTTTTCAACTTTGGGAATCAAAATCAAAATTTTAAAATTCAAACACGGATAAAAATAGAAACCAATAGAAATAATCATGGAGAAATATCAGAATAAAAGTCAGATATTTACCCCTTGTTGAGTGATGTGAGGCTAGAATTCATAGTTTAACATGTTATATACCTTACATTTTATGTGCGTTAATGATAAAAATACA
Organism: Nicotiana knightiana; assembly: GCA_005239525.1. Taxonomy (NCBI): domain Eukaryota; kingdom Viridiplantae; phylum Streptophyta; class Magnoliopsida; order Solanales; family Solanaceae; genus Nicotiana; species Nicotiana knightiana. Next base: position 16,754 of record ML413448.1, read on the forward strand.
CTTTTTATGTGCATAATGGAGTCTATTTCATGTGTAGGTGAATTGGAGATGGAAACCGAGCTAAATGGATGCAAATACATCGAAAATACGCTCAAGAGGCGAGGAGGAGTGCACCTGGCTATAGCCGGGCGCCTGAGCCCAAACGCCTGACCCTGCCTGGCGTTAGCTAGGCGTTAGAGCTGAAACGCCTGACCCTGCCTTGCTTTAGCCAGGCGTTAGAGCTGAAACACCTGCCTTAGCCTGGCATTAGCAAGGCGCCAGGGCCCAAACGCCAGGCCCCTGTTCCGGCTAAATTCGAGTTTTTGAAGAGTTTAAGTGTTTCCCGGTTAGAATAGAAGTCCCCTACACGTTTAGGATTTGTCAAAAACATATAAATAGACCCCAAAACACAACTTGAAGGGGGATTCGAAAGAAAAAGTCATTAAAGTGAAGGAAAACCTTTGGATTACTACTCAGCAAAGCAACAACATTGATTTTTTTTTCTCCTTAGTTCATTACTCTGTAATTCAATTATGCAAGTTAGTTTAGATTTGATATTTACGAATATGAGTAGCTAATTTCTTAATCTAGGGTTTTGCTGGAACCCGTTGGGGGAAAAACATATGGTGATATTAATATAATTTTGATTGGTTGTTTAATCTCTATTTGTTCAACTATGTTCTTAGTGTAGTTAATTGAATGGCCATCAATTAACTGTTCCTATTTNGGAAACATCTGAGAAGTAAGTTAACCAACGGGGGAAACCATAGCCTTAGACCTTTCTCATAATTGTTTACATCATATTGTTAGTAATTGTTAGTTTATCATTATTGTCAGTAGATTTAGTAAACATCACCACTTGATATTCAAAAGTCTTGAGAGAATTGATTAAGTAAAAGTTGAGTATTCTAAAGACTTAATTGATACGTAAATTCCTTGTGGGATCTACTCTGGCCATAATACCCCGGATTATATTTGCAATGCCCGCTTAGTTTTTATAAGACATAGTTGAGCGTGATCAAATTTTGGCGCCGTTGCCGGGGATCGAACCCGGGTCACCCGCGTGACAGGCGGGAATACTTACCACTAACGGTATTATCAATTGAGTTAGAAGAAATACAAAAATTCTGAAATATAGTCAATTTTCTTTAAAATTTCTCGTTTTTATATTGAAAGTTTAACGTTTGCTAAAGTGTTGCAGGTGCATGCCTAGAAACTCATGAAGGACTGGTGAAGTAGTTGAACCCTTATCAGACTCCGAGAAAGTTTTCAAGGCCATAAACCGGACAAACCGGAAAAGCAAACATCAACCACATTTTGAACAAATTGAACAAATTGAAACATACATGGAAGATGCACACAACCGGAACAATCATGGGGATGACGTGGTAGACCCAGCCGCTCACATAGGGGCAGAGGCTCCCCTATATGACTGGGCACAACCTACAGCTAAAAATTTGGCCACAGCGATACTGTTTTCGTAGATACAGGCCGATTCCTTTAAGATAGCAAATAATATGCTGCACTTATTACAGAACAAGGGGCTGTTATCAGGGTCATACATTGCAGACCCCCAAAAACACTTGAAAATCTTCCTGTCAATCTACATAACACAGAGGCAGCCTAACGTCACTCAGGAGGCAATAAAACTGTTGTTGTTTCCATTCTCAATGATTGGTGCTGCCCAAATTGGTTAAACTCACTCCCCATAAACTCCATTACCACGTGGGAGGAGTTAGTTAAGCAATTCGTGAACGAGTTTCATCCACCCAACAAGACTGCTCAACAAATTGATGAAATCTTGAGCTTCAGACAGAAACCAGTTGAAACACTGCAAGAGACATGGGAACAATTTAAGGGGATGCTGGTTATCTGTCCACATCATGGTATTCCAGAGCAAATGTTGGGGCAGCATTTTTATATGGGTTTGGCTGATACTGTTAAAGCAAATGTTGATGCTTCGGCTGGTGGAGCCTTTCTGAGCAAAACGTTGAGAGAGAGTCAAATCTTACTTGATAAGATGGCACAGAATTCAGGATGGACAACAAGGAATGCACCTATTACTCCTGTAGTTCATTCAGTGCCATTTGATCCATCTAATACTATTGCAGAGAACGTGGCCACCTTGATAACACAAATGAGTATACTTACTAAGAAGGTGGAGGAATCAGGACAAAAACAGCAAGTACACATCGTAGACACAACCAATGGGGGCTTATGCACATCATGCATTAGTCAACCACTTGGTAACCACTGGAATGCAGAATGTGATAACCCTCCTTATCCAGAAAATATGAATTATGTGACAAATTATGAACGTCAGAGACAAGGGGGGCAGAACTGGGGTCAACAAGTTCAACCATATAGGCCACCTCACCAACAACATAATAGTGGATATATGGGCGCCATGAGACCACAAGGCAATGCAACACCATATCAGACACTGCACAGTTATAACCATCAGAATCAGCAACAATCATACTACCCTCCTCAGCATCAACAGGGGGGAAGGCAAGAAGATGGGTTTTCGCGGTTGGAAGTTATGATGCAGCAGGTGATTGGGTAAAATACCAAAATCAGTGAGAGAGTAGATGCACATGATGCAGCTATTAAAACTATTAAAGTACAGCTGGGGCAGATTTCAAATGCAGTTAACAATCGTCCTCACGGAACTTTACCTGTTGATACTCAGGTGAATCCAACGGACCAGGGCCCAAAACAATGGCAGTGACCCTCCGCAATGGCAGAGACCTGGACCTAGAACAAGAAAGGAGGAATGAAAGTAGACAGACAAACACANTAAAAAGAACAAATAACAGAAAAGAAAAGAGCTCCAACTCCATTCCCTCAAAGGCTAGCAAAATATCAGAAGGATGAGAAGTATAAGAAATTCTTGGACATGCTAAAACAGATACATGTAAATATCCCATTGATTGATGCATTGAAGGAAATGCCTGGCTATGCTAAAATGATGAAGGACTTAATGTCCAGAAACTTTGACTTCCAAGACCGAGATACTATCACTCTTACCCAGACTTGTAGTGCAGTGGTGACACGTCATATTGCTGAAAAGTTTGCTGACCCAGGAAGTTTTGCAATTCCTTGTACTATTGGCAACTTCTCTTTCGCCAAAGCCCTATGTGACTTGGGAGCCAACATTAATCTGATGCCACTGGCTATATATAAAAGACTAGGGATTGGTAGATCCAGGCCTACTTCCATGCTGCTGCAACTTGCTGATAGGACGGTAAAGAGACCGTCAGGTATTCTAGACGATGTGTTAGTGCAAGTGGGGAAATTTGTATTCCCTGCTGACTTTGTGATCCTAGACTGCCGAGTAGATGAGGAAATTCTCATAATCTTGGGAAGGCCATTTTTGGCCACAGGCAGAGCACTCGTCCATTGTGAAACTGGTGAGCTTAAGATGAGGCTCAATAATGAAGAAATCACATTGAACGTGCAGAAGCCTGTGAGGCGACCAAGTGTGTTCGCTAACTGCTCTCTTATTGATGCCGTGAACGTGATACTGGAAGAAGATGATACAGCCTTAACTGTTGGGGATCCTTTGGCTGCATGTTTGATGAACTTAGATGATATGAACGGTGAGGAATTATCAGAATGGGTATTGGCATTGGAAGGAAATGGGACATGGTCGAGGGTTCTTGAAATTGAACCATTACACTTGGAAAAGAGAGAGAACCCACCAGCCAAGCCCTCAGTTGAAGTACCACCCAAGTTAGAGCTGAAACCTTTACCACCGCACCTCAGGTATGAATTTCTTGGACCTAACTCTACATTACCAGTTATTATATCATCTGGGTTGTTAGATGTGCAGGAAAAACAGCTATTATAGGTACTTTCTGAATGCAAGACTACCATTGGCTGGCCGATGGCATATATCAAAGGGATCAGCCTAGCTTATTGCATGCATAAAATTCTCTTGGAAGAGGGGCACAAACCTTCTAGGGAACACCAAAGACGGTTAAACCCAAATATGAAGGAAGTGGTAAAGAAATAAGTGATAAAATGGTTAGATGCGGGAATCATTTTCCCTATCTCCGGCAGCAGCTGGGTTACCCCAGTACAGTGTATATCAAAGAAGGGGGGTATGACATTCATAAGAAATGATAAAAACGAGCTGATATCCACTAGAACTGTTACGGGTTGGATAATATGCATGGATTATAGAAAGCTAAACCTTGCCACTCGAAAAGACNAGTATTCAGGGTACAACCAGATTTCTATTGCCCCAGAGGATAGATAAAAGACCTATTTCACATGCCCATGTGGGATATTTGCTTTTAGAAGAATCCCATTTAGCCTCTGCAATGCACCTGCAATATTCCAACGGTGCATGATGACCATTTTCACATACACGGTGGAGGATATTATGGAGGTCTTCATGGACGATTTCTCAGTGGTGGGAAATTCGTTTGATGAATGCCTAGAAAATTTGAACCGTGTCCTAAAAAGGTGTATTGAAACAAACCTAGTGCTAAATTGGGAGAAGCGCCACTTCATGGTACAAGAGGGAATTGTCTTGGGAAATTTGGTCTCAAGTAAAGGTATTCAAGTGGATAAAGCTAAGGTAGAAGTGATTGAAAAACTCCCTCCACCCACGTCAGTCAAAGCTATTCGTAGCTTCCTGGGACATGCCGGATTCTACCGCCGATTCATCAAGGATTTCTCCAAAATTGCCAACCCTCTCTGTAAGTTACTAGAAAAAGATAACCCATTTGTGTTTTCTGATGATTGCAGGGTAGCGTTTGAGAAGCTAAAGAAGCAGCTAGTCACTGCACCGATTATAGTTGCCCCCGACTGGGAGCAACCATTTGAACTCATGTGTGACGCAAGTGACTATGCTGTAGGAGCCGTGTTGGGCCAGCAAAAAGATAAGGTAATGCACCCAATTTACTACGCAAGTAGGACATTGAGTGGAGCTCAGCTGAACTACACGGTAACAGAAAAAGAAATGTTGGCTGTAGTATTTGCATTTGATAAATTCAGGTCCTACCTGATCGGGTCAAAAGTGATCGTGTGCAGTAATCACGAAGCCATTAGGTACTTGGTTGATAAAAGAGAATCTAAGCCACGTTTAATGCGTTGGGTGCTTCTTTTGCAAGAATTTTACTTGGAAATTCGTGACCGTAAGGGACTGGAGAACCAAGTCGCTAATCATTTATCACGCATCGAAGGTGCTAAACAGGCACCTGAGGCTGAGGATATTCTGGAAACCTTTCCACATGAGCAGCTGCTCGCCACAAACGTGAGAGAGGTGCCATGGTATGCAGACATTGCTAATTACCTGGCATGCGGCATTGACCCTTATGAGCTCTTCGCTGTAGAAAAGAAAAGATTCTATCGTGATAGTCGTAACTACCATTGGGATAAACCTTATTTGTTTAAAATTTGCATAGATAACATGATCCAGAGGTGCGTCCCCGAGATAGAACAATGTGCTATTTTGCAGGCTTGTCACGCAGCTCCTTATGGAGGACATTTCGGAGGAGTCCGAACAGCAGCTAAAGTGTTGGAGGCCGGGTTTTATTGGCCCACTGTGTTCAGAGATGCCGATCAATGGGTGAAAGGCCACAATGAATGCCAAAGGACGGGGAACATATCCCGTCGTCATGAAATACCAATGAATCCAATACAAGAGGTAGAAGTGTTCGATGTTTGGGGGATAGATTTCATGGGTCCTTTTGTCAGCTCATACGGCAATAAGTATATACTTGTTGCTGTAGATTAAATGTCGAAATGGGTAGAAGCGGCAGCATTCCCCACCAATGATACAAAAGTGCTGGGACACCAAGGGCTATTATAAGTGATGGAGGCACGCATTTCTGCAATCGTGTTTTCGAAAAATTGTTGGCTAAATATGACGTACGTCATAAGGTAGAAACCCCATATCACCCCAAACTAGCGAGCAGGTTGAGGTATAAAACCGGGAAATAAAGAGTGTACTAACCAAAACTGTTAACGCCACAAGAACTGACTGGGCGAAGAAACATGATGATTCCTTTTGGGCCTACAGAACTGCATTTAAAACACCAATCGGTATGTCTCCATACAAGTTGGTATTTGGTAAGGCCTGTCACCTGCCCGTCGAACTAGAACATCGAGCCTGGTGGGCATTGAAATAGCTGAATCTGGATTTAGATACTACTGGATAAAATTGGATCACAGAATTANCAAGGAACGAATGAAGAGATTTCATGATAAAAATATAGTGGACCAGGATTTCAAACCAGGAGATAGGGTATTACTGTATAATTCAAGAGTAAGAATGTTTCTGGGTAAGCTCAAGTCCCGATGGTCTGGCCCGTTTAAAGTGGTCACTGTATTTCCTTCTGGTGCTGTGGAGATCACTGCTGAAAATGAATCTAATACCTTCAAGGTCAATGGACAAAGATTAAAAAGATATGTGGGAATGACTGAAGCCAATGTGCAGACTATTGTGCACCTAGGCGAACGTAATACACCATACAATCCTTAAATAGCTTTGTTGATGTGTCGTGCCGCGACGTTAAATCAGGCGCTTCATAGGAGGCAACATATTGATTTGTTGTAATCGTCATGGCACGACATTAAATAAGGCGCTTGTTAGGAGGCAACCCAAGGCGGAGTAAATCTTAGAGTAAATCTTAGAATAGTTAGAAGTATTTAGTGTATTCATAGGTACTAACGAGCTTGCAGGTGAATTTTGATTAATGGAGGAGTGTATTAGCATGACGGAAGGTGGGAATATGGCTGGCGTTAAGAGCCAAAAGCCTGGCTAACGCCAGGGAAAGGCTGGCGTTAAGTGGCTAACGCCTGGGTAACGCCAGGGAAAGGCTGGCGTTAAGTGGCTAACGCCTGGGTAACGCCAGGGGTAGGCTGGCGTTATGGGGTTAACGCCTGGCTAACGCCAGGGTGCCCAGGATTTTTGTTTAAAACGCACGAGTATTGCCAGGTAAGTTCACTTTTCTGATTTTCTTCATCTTCCAACTCTCTCTTAAGCAATTTTCACTCTCAAGCACACACCTAAACACTGGTTGTCTCCCATACCCACATCAAACCACATAGTTTGACACACTCATCTTCACTTTGTAAAAATCACAACACCTTTAACACCCCATTATCACCCACCACACACACAAGATCTGCACAGGGTAGGATTCGTGGTACACTTCATCCGGCTAACACACATCAATACGTGAGGTATGATTTTAACCCTATACTTTATTCACTCGAATTTGAGCTGGTAAATCGTTTATCTTTGATTTCATGAATAACGTTTATGGGTTTATGAAGTTCTTGAAATGTGTTGTATGGTTTTATGCACCCTAAGTCCCGAAACCCTTTAGGAATGAGCTGAGATGATGAATTTAAGTGGTATTATGGAAATCCAAAGTCACTTGGGAACATGAGGCAGTCCCTCAAGTCCATACGTGATCCCATGGCAATTGTGCCAGCCAAGTGCTCGATGTAATGCCTCAACGGAAATACATATCCCATATGGAGCCCGAGTCTCTGGGAAAAACACCACTGGCGCCTTACATTTTGAATTCCATG
>ML413449.1:8329-33799 GCA_005239525.1 Nicotiana knightiana
ATTATGATATCACCATTCTTTATCACCCGGGCAAGGCAAATGTGGTAGCAGATGCTTTGAGCAGGAAGGCGGAGAGTATGGGTAGCTTGGCTTATATTGCAGTAGAGGAGAGACCTCTAGCCTTGGACATTCAGTCCTTAGCCACTCTCCTGGTGAGGTTAGACCTTTCAGAACCTCATCGAGTTTTAGCACATGTGGTTGCTCAGTCTTTGTTATTGGGGGAGATTAAGGCCCAGCAGTTCTATGATCCGTGCATAGTAGAGCTTCGGGAGACAATGGTTCAGGTTAGGGACAAGGAGGTCACGATTGGCGAGGATGGTGTTCTGAGACTTCAGGGTTGCTTATGTGTTCCTAATGTTGATAGCCTGAGGGAGAGTATTCTAGAAGAGGCACACAGTTCTCGGTATTCTGTTAATCCTGGTGCTACGAAGATGTATCGTGATTTAAAGCAGCATTACTAGTGGAGGCGAATGAAGAAGGACATTGTGGGGTATGTGACTAGGTGTCTTAATTGCCAGCATCTCAAGTATGAGCACCAGAGACCAGGAGGCCTACTTCAGCAGATGCCCATTCCTGAGTGGAAATAGGAGCGCATCACTATGGACTTCGTGGTTGGGTTGCCTCAGACCTTGCGAAAGGTTGATGCAGTTTGGGTCATCATGGATAGATTGACCAAGTCAGCGCATTTCATTCCAGTGGCTACTACTTATACTTTTGAGAGGTTATCCCAGATCTACATTCGGGAGATAGTCTGGTTGCATGGTGTGCCGGTGTCCATTATATTAGATCAAGGACCTCAGTTCACCTCGCACTTTCGGAGAGCATTGCATAGTGAGACGGGTACCTAGATAGACCTCAGCACATCATTTCACCCTCAGACTGAATTCCAGTCGGAGCGTACAGTTCAGATATTGGAGTACATGCTCAGGTCATGTGTGATTGACTTCGGAGGTCAGTGGGACCAATTCTTTCCTTTGGCCGAGTTTGCTTACAATAATAGTTATCAGTCCAGCATTGAGATGGCACCATTTGAGACTTTTTATGGTCGGCAATCTCGTTCTCCTATCGGGTGGTTTGAGCCTGGCGAGGCTAAGTTATATGGCACCGACCTGGTAAGGGATGCTTTGGAGAAAGTGAAGTTGATCCAGGAGAGGCTCCACACAGCACAGTCCAGACAGAAGAGTTACGCGGATCAAAGGGCGCGTGATATATCATTTATGGAGGGAGATAGGGTTCTGTTGAGAGTCTCGCCTATGAAGGGTATTATGAGGTTTGGGAAGAAGGGCAAGCTAAGCCAAAGGTTTATAGGTCCCTTCGAGGTTTTGAGGCGAGTTGGGGAGGTTGCTTATGAGCTGGCCTTACCTCCCATTTTTTTCAGGGGTTCATCCAGTTTTTCATGTATCCATGCTCCGGAAGTACCACGCCGACTCCTCTCACGTGGTTGATTTCAGCACTATTCAGTTGGATGAGAGGTTGGGCTATGAGGAGGAGCCAGTTGCTATTATTGATAGACAGGACCGCCAGTTGAGGTCCAAGAGAGTTTCTGCCATAAAGGTCCAGTGGAAGGGCCAACCAGTTGAGGAGGCGACCTGGGAATCCGAGGAGGACATACGGAGCAGATATCCACACTTATTCAGCACTTCAAGTATGATTCTAGACCCGTTCGAGGACGAACGTTTGTTTAAGAGATGGAGAATATAACAACCCGACCGGTTGTTTTGTGTTATCAGACCCAGTTCCCCTAAACAAAACTTTCCGTAGAGGCTTATTATGATTTATGACTTGTGGGGGCTGGTGGTCCGGGATTCGGAAGTGCTTAGAGTGCTATAGGAACACTTGGTTCCTTAAGGTTGGCCTTTAGGCCAAGTTGGTCTTCGGTCAACAGTTTTAGTAAATCACCTCGAAATTGAGTTTTGTCGGTATCGGTAGCTTTGTATGATGATTTCGGACCTGGGCGTATGTTCGGAATGGGTTTCTAATGACTCGGGAGCATTTCGGCGCCCAATATTAAAATAAGAGTTCCTTAAGTTCCTATTATGGTTTGGGACGCGTTTTTGTGTTATCGAGGCCCGAACGGAATTCAGAGACCGAGAATAGTTCTGTTATGTCATTGATGACTGACCTGTAAAATTTGGTGTCATTCCTAGTAGTATAGGTCGGTTCGGCGCGTTGTTAGCGAAGTCTAGAAAACTTAAAGTTCCTAAGTTTGAGTTCTTGGGGTTTTGAGGTGATTTTGAGTTTTAGCGTTGTTTGGGTGTTCCAAAGGCTCGAGCCAGTATGTATTATGATTTGGGACTTATTGGTATATTTGGGTGGCGACTCGGGTGGGCCCAGGTGCCTCCCGGACACCATACGAGGCCAAAAACCAGCTGAAATAGCTGCTGGTGCACCTGTTCTGGTGTGACTGCAGGTGCGGTTGACCAGTCGCAGGTGCGGGATCGCTCCTGCGGTCCCAGCCTCGCAGGTGCGACCCCCGGTAGTCTGGCCAATTCTCGCATGTGCGGACAAAATTTCGCAGGAGCGAAGCCGCAGGTGCGATCTCCACTCCGCAGGTGCGGGCCCAGGCTTCCTAGTCCATTTTCGCAGGTGCGAGATTGCAAGTGCGGTCCTCGAGCCGCAGGTACGGAAACACTGTTCAGACAGTGTGTTTTTATACACGGGTTTTAAATAATCTTTCTCATCTTCTTCTTCTTCCTTGGGGCAATTTTCACCATTTTAGAGGGGCAAACGACCTGGTTATTGAAGGTAAGTAAATCATACTCTCATATTAGCTTCATTATGGGTTACTAGCTTAATTAACTACCTAAATTAGTGAAAAATCAAGAATGGGGTAGTAACCTATGAGAATTTACCCGTGAATTTGCTATGAAATCAAGTAGAAATCATGTATTAATGATCTTTAGGCTATGAGTGAGTGTTTCCTTCGAGAATTATTGGAATCCGGGCATGCAGGCCCGGGGAAGAATTTTAGAATTTTCTTCAAGAATGGTGAATTTACTAAATGAGTAGGAGAATTTCCATACTTTGAGCTTAAATTAATGAATTTTTATATCTTTTGGTTAGTTTCGAGTCCTCGGGTGTAGAGTTCGGAGTTTCGGGCGCGTTCTTGGTCCGGGGAGTGAATTCGACACGAGGTAAGTCTCCTTTCTAACCTTGGAAGAGGGAATTGTCCCCATATGTGATTATAAATGGTGGTTTTGTCCTTATTTGTGGGGGCTGCGTACGCACGAAGTGACGAGAGTCCGTGCGCAGCTACTATTATGCCTTGTCGGGTAATTTAGGACTCACAAGCATGCTTTATGTTATGTATCTGAGATCTTGTACATGGATTAAATAGCCTAATATTCTTGAATCTTACATGTGAAGGCCTAAGCGGTTATGCTTGAAGTTGATATTTCTAAAAAATTCTCACACTGTTAGCATGTTCCCAGCTAAATTATTTGGAAATCTCCTGCTAATCATGAATTTATATGGGAACCCGAGTCGCATGGATGATTAGTGAGCGGGGTAGCACTAATATTATATTAACCCGAGTCGCATGTATGATTCGCGAGTGGGGGTGGTCTTGATATTATGTTAACCGTGTCTCATGTGAGATTCGCGAGCGAGGAAAATAGATGCATCTATGGTTCGGGCTGTTCGACCCTCGGCGGTGCACATTTACTTTTCACGTCGTAATGACCATACGCTCATAGCCTATTATATGCTTTGGTAATTTGTGAGAAGCCCTGTAATTGTATCTATTGATTTAATGAAAAGAAAGAAGGTTAAACAGCTTGTATGCCATGGAAAAAGGATGGCGCGAGGGTAGTTGTGATTCTTATTTGATGCTCATTTCCTTATTATTGTTCATTATTGCTACTACTGGTTAGCATGTACTTATTCCACATAGTATGACCCTAGTAAGTATCACGTCGACCTCTCGTCACTAGTTCTTCGAGGTTAGGTGGGATACTCACTGGGTACATATCTGTCTATGTACTCATACTACGGTTCTGTACTTAATTGTACAGGTTCTGAAGCTGGTGCATCTGGTTATCCTACCGGATCTTGACGTATTTTCTGGACCTGAATCCACGGTGAGCTGCCTTCCTTGGCGATTCTCAACAGTACTATGGAGTTATCTTTTGTTATTTCTGTCTACTTCTTCCAGACAGCAGTACAGTTTGTATCATCTTTTGTATATTCTACTAGTTCGCCTGTTGACTTGTGACACTAGTTCCTGGAACGCACATAGTGGACTCTATATTTTGGGATTGTATATATTGGTTTATGATCATTGTGTCTGTATTTACTTAAGTTGGTTAATGTATCCTCTTTTATTTAAATGACCTAAGCTTAAAACTTTGGAAATTGTGGAGTTGGTATGTCAAATAAGTATAATCTCACTAGTATACAACTGTTGGCTTGCCTGACTCCGGTGTTGGGCGCCATCACGACCTGTGTTGGATTTTGGGTCATGACACACATACGGCCATAAAATCACAAGTCTAGCAATTTTCATGACTAATCTTTGCTTGAGCATATTACCTGAAGCTTAAATCAAAGTACATGTTATTTCTGAGATAATTATTGGGATCTTGACCTTTTACACAATTAAGTCCATAAGTATTAAAAGTCCTTGGTTAAGGACAATGCTTAATCCCTATCAGAAAAATTATTTAGATTTCACAAAAGTTAGTTTATTACTAACAACAAAGATGAGTATAAAGCATATGATACAGGCTTGAATTAGCTAGGGACTCAGAGCAAAAGTATTGATTTGACGATTGATCAAATCCAAGAAAACTATGCAGCCCAAGAAAATCAAGTCGGATGTGCTAGTCTCGGATCTACTGCTAATATCACTGACTCCAGAAGAAACTCCGGACTCTTATTGAGAAATATCATTTCCGGATCAAACAATATCATGATCAAGTCATCCCTTATCTAGACGATCCCTGATTTATCATCAATTAGAAAAAATGAGGTAAGCCCGACTAATTTAATTTTGGCATAATAACTTAATTGATTACTTGCAGAATGGGACTTTACCCACAGACAAGCATGATCTTGACAACTTTGAGTGTGTCTCATCCGGTACTTCCTTATTGAAGGAGAATCATATTTGAGAATATTCAAGGCTACAAAAGCTAAAATGCCACATGTACCAAACAAACAAAATATATAATGCAACAAATCTACAAAGAAAGCCGTGAAAATTACTCCGGTAATAAGGCAAGATATCGCATGGTCCTCGACAACATTTTGGAACCTCCGTAGTTCCCGGCCAGAGTAAGAAATAAAAAAAGAGCTCTGGTACTGTCTCTATGTTGTAACTGGACCATTTGAAAGTGCATCAACAATAGAACTGGCTATCCTATCCGGGATTATTAAACTGGGGACTGTCAAATTATGATTCTAGTGTTTGAGTTCTCATACCTCAAAACTCAAACACTAGGTAGATCACTTATACTTGAAGATTAGTCAATCCGACTTGACATTTTAAGAAGTGATTCAAATAATCGATTTCTTTGGGAGATAAATTTCTAAGAGTATTCCGACATTATTTACCGCAATCTCAACTAAGTTAGTTGTATTGTTCATATCAAGCATAAAACATTTCAAACAGTGTTGAATGAGATCTTCAAAAATGCATATACTACTCTTACACAAAAAGGATCAAGAACTCCATGTCGAGTCAAGAATCCCACGATAACAAACGAGACTTTTATGTTCAAGTCAACATAAATGTATGCAACTATGACATCAGAATAAAGTTCACTTTGAACAAACACATGGCTTGTATTCGGTCCAACAACGACCATTCAAGTTAAAAAGCCTTTCTTAATGGCTAATTGTATTATGACTCGGATCGATTATCCCGAACATCTCAAATATTCTTTCGGACATGTGTCCCTCTCTACTTGGAAGTATGTTCCTATACTCCAATTTGGATTCAAAATCCAATCAGATTTAATGTCTCTTCAAGACAAATCTACTAAGACCTATATTTAGTTGGGATCAGTATTCCCTAAGACTCAATTTCTTACCGAGATCAATACTCTAGGAAATCCTACCAGGATTAATACTTCCACAGACTAAAAGTCTACTCATATCAATTGATCCTATTTTACGCCTGAATGAAAAGGAGACGTCCTTGTCATAGCGTTTAAATATATAAAAGATCCTCTTTTATTTATAAGTTAGACACCCAAGGGTGCAACATTAAGACATCGCACATGTAAAGATGCATCCAAATATATATTTCAAGTCTGTAAGACTAAATATGAGCACTCAAATAAATTCATAAAGTTCCATGAAACGTTAGTACTCGGATAAACTCCCTAAAGTGCCAAATGATGATATTAGACCCGAAAGACACGAGGAAGTAACTGAATTCCCGGTCTAGGTCCCAACCGTTCTGATGAAATAAAAAGGGTTAAGTAGTCATCATCCAAAAAGTATAAACCTTCGAGTCCCGTATGTAATTTCCTTTTCAGGAAATGGACCATATGGAAGGAATAATCAAGTGCTCATACTTCAAAGCTCTAACACTTGGGGACTATAGAAGGCAAAAAAGACTGGGAAATGCAGAACTCAAATCAAGCCTAAGGTCTACCCAACAAATAGAAAGTTAAGAGCGAAGTCAAGAGCCAAAAATGCAAGTCTGGTTCAAAACCCTACAAAGAAAACACTCGTGGATGTAAACAAATGTTCAGGTTAAAGGCAATATTTAGTCAAGGGTTGCAAGATATACCCTTGTATTTATTAAATACTATTGTCAATGAAAACAGTTACGGGTAAAAATACCTTTATAAAAACTGTTACAAACAAAAAATAGTTATTCCCTTGTATTAACTCGAAAAAACGGTTACAAAAGAAAACAGTTACGAAATACAGACGTGTATCAAACATGTTAAAAGAAAACAGTTGCAACATGAGTTTTAGACGATAATCAAACACATGTAAAATGTTATGAAAGTTCAAAAAAAAACTTTCTTCAAAAACATTCTTAAACATGTGAAAAATTCCCAGCACTCGATTGCATTATTACACCATTATGAAGTTGAGGCGTCTTCTTCAATAAGTGTCGATCAAAAAGGGCCCCCTTTCATAAACCGTGCCTAATACAAAAAGGTACGAGTAATCTAAAGCATTTTTATAAATGCAAAGACTTAAAGGGAGAAACAAAAACCCAAACATTAGAGTAGGCAGAAAACAAATCCAAAATTTATATCGAACTTGCCAAACATAAAGCAAACATTTGTCTTCAAATCCCGAAACAAGACAGGGGTAAACCAACCGCTTATTGACGAAACGAACATGAGCGTTTGAGTTGTCATCTGAATCTCTAAGTTCTGCACTCTTTTTTCCTTTGCCCGGTTTTTGTCCCTATTGGGTTTTTTCGGCAAGATTTTTAATGAGGCAGAGGAAATGGAGAAAAGGATAAAATCTTCCACTTCCCGGTCATATCATAGTGAATAATCGGAAAGTGGGGAACTATCTGTATTGGAAGAAAATAGACTCGCCATGTGGATCTATTAAATGGCAGCACGTGTCAGTAAAGCTTGGAGAGAAGTGAAGAATGACATGTAAAGATGATATGTGAAACACCCCTAGGACAGAACATACTCATACCGTGCATGATAGCCTCGGAACTGGTCATCATAAATAGCTCGGAACAGGTGAGGGAAAATATCTCATAATTACAAATGAGGAAGGAATCAATTAATCCTGGATTATATGGGATTTATCATAATTACTCATCAGTTACAAATCAATTATGTAATGTGCAATAAATGCAATAAATGATTGTAACGGTCAGAACAAGGCAATCAATTGCAAGATTGACTCAACAGGCACGAGATTGACTCAACAGGCACAACATTGACTCATCATGCACAAGATTGACTCAACAGGTACAAGAGTAACTCATCAGCCACAGGATTGACTCATCATTTATGAAATTAACTCATCAGTTACGAAATTCCAGCATTTACACAGCTGTTACAAGTCTTGCAAAAGTGATGGATGGGTTGAGTAAATGCTCATAATAGACCCATTATTCAAGGAGGATGGTTACTTAGATTTATCCCTATAAATAGACATAGTTTTATCACAATCAAGGAATCTAACTTTCTTCTCTATAATTATGTACATTGTAATTCATATCATCTTGCTCCCAAGCTAGCCATAGTTTGGCCCTTCAAGTTCTGTCCGGCTCAACATCCTGTCAAAGATTATTCAATAAGAATTATTTCTTCTCTACTTTATTTTTTCTGTCACTGACTTTATTTTGCACTTCTCTATCACTTTGCATTAACAAAAATTATATCTTTCGGATTGAATCGGTTGTTTGTGGCCCGTCACATAAAATTATTGCTTTGACCTTGAAAACCATTTTTTAGGTTAAACAATAGGGTCGCTACCAAACTAACGTGGAGGAATTCATCCGCACTCAGCCAGCTGGTGAATCGGGCGAGCCAACCCAACCTTCGGACGAGGATGCTGAAAGAATATTGATGGAGTCTGCTGGCGGTCCAAAATGGGGGAAGGTATATGGGCTTCCTACTGAAAAGTTCTATCGCTATAAGTGTAGAATGCAAGGAATAGAGACTTCCTCGTAAGGCGAGCAATTTAATGGGGAGAGCCTCTCCGCTATGTGGGAGAGTGTGAAAAAGCTCACATCCGAGCTAGAAGCGGCCAAGGAAAGAGAAAGGGTTAGAGATGCTTACTTCTTTGGCATGCAAGCTCAGATCAGAACTCTCCTTTCTACTGGAGCTTTCTCGTTGCCCCGATCTCGTGAATCATCGCCAGAGGCTCAATCTGCACGTGATCATTCCTCCCGTCCTCCCCCTGATCGTTCCTCTCGTCTTCCCCGTGGTCGTTCTTCTCGTCCTCCACAAGACCCTTCTTTATACCGTCTTGTAGATGAAAGTTCATCCTACAGTGATGATGATGTTGTAGAAAACACTCCTTGACTCTTATATACTTTGAACTAGACAAATAGAACCAGTTTTGAACTAGTTGTAATAAGTTTTAACTTTGTTTTGGATTTTTTAGTTCAATTGAACTTTAATTTGTTAATTTTAATGTATTTATTGATTGTTGTTGTGTTGTTGTTGTTGTGTTGTTGTTATTGTTGTTGTTGTTTTATATTGCTATTAAGGATATTGGTATGCTGGCAGGTGGTGTAGCTGCCAAAACAGGCATTTTATGCCAAAATTAAAACCCAGAAAACCAACAAAAGTTGGTCGGTTTCTAACAAAAAAAATATTTTTCTGCAAATTAAATTGGTCGGTAATCATTAAAAAAAATAAAAAATTTACAATTACCGATCAAAGTTGGTCAGTTAATGAACAAGGTATTCTCAAAATTCAACATTACCGACAAACTTTGGTCGGTATTGCTAAATATATATATATTCATTTACCGAACAACTTTAGTCGGTATTTTTAAAATTTAATAATTAATATAAAAACATAATTTAAATAAAACGACCAACTTTGGTCGGTAAAATTAAATTATTAAAATATGTTTCCGACCAAAGTTGGTCGGTAAGTATTTTAAATTCTTCAGAAGGTCGTTTAAGCATATTGACCAACCTTGGTCGGTATATAAAACGACCATCAAAATAGCAACCAAGTGTATTTGGAGGTGTTTTGATCGGTAATTGACCATTACCGACCAAAGTTGGTCAGTTTTTCTGGTTGGTATTTACCGCATTTCTAGTAGTGTTGGTCTCCCCGGATTCCGAGGCAAAGACAAAATAGAGGGAGGCTTTGATAAGTGGAGATTTGACTACTTATTAGCGCCTTGTAACTTTTGTTTTAGTCCAAAAGCGCTTAATTGTGTTCCCGAAAACTGATGAAATGTGCTTAATTACAGGAATATTGGAAGATGAGCTCCGGAGATGAAATCCAACTCAAGAAGGAGTAATCTTAACTCAAGGACAAAAAAGGCACAAAAGCTCAAAAGTGCGGACCGCAGAGAATACCATATGTGGCCGCAGGCTGTGAACAAAAATCCATTAGCGATTGGTGCAAAGTTCGGTCTACACATGAATTGTACATCTGCAAAAGCTGGGTTAGGATAAAGTTCAGAGAACATGCATTACAAAACTACAAAAAGTGTGGACCGCACAATTATTGTGCGTCCGTAGAAGAAGAGTTGTGCGGCCACAGTTACAAGTGTGCGGACCGCAAAAGAGAAAGGTACGGCCGCAATTACTATTGTACGGAACTCAAAAAGAATGCAGGCGACCGCGATTCAGAATTATGCAATCGCAGACGTCCTATCTTGTCAAGCTGAAGAAAAGTGCAGACTGCACATGGAATTGTGCCACAGTAGGCTCGGTATATAACTTACCATCTGATCAGAGGTTTCCCAATAGGGCCTACCCATCGATTATAGCTCGATGGTAGTGAAAATAATATAATACTGTATATATAGACTCTCTGCTCTCATGACTGAAAGAAGAAAATACTCAATTGAATATAAAGTCCCGATAAGGGAGAATACTGTAATTTAGGAGACTAGGATAATGTATATAAATTCGGGAGTATGAACTTCTCGTTATGCCTTGTTATAAAACACATGTAATTACGAGATCATTCCATAATGAAGAAAAGGTTTAGCCTTAACATACCTGAGCCGATTCTCTTGACTATCTCTCCAACACACGTTGATTGCGATAAAACATGTAATGACGGATCGAAGTAAGGGAAAAATCCGTATGATATTCTTTGAGAAATATTGCACCGTACTCTCTTAGAATCGCAAAAATCCCGTTGCCATAACATTACGTAGTCTCGTATGATTTTTGTAGCAAAAATTCACGCTGCTAACAGATCAATTCTTATATGAACTTGATGAAGCCTCCATTATTACTTTGTAGAGTAAAAAATGAATTTTTGAGATGTTTTTAAGTGTTTATGTGTGGACCCCACACTTTTGATGACTAAGCCACATATTCCTTTAATTGTGACACCTTGCCATATGATTCAAGAGTCATTAAATTGACCAAGCATTGCTTCCACATTAATGGGGTTCAAGATTTATCCAAAACCATCATTAGTTAACCAGTTGTCTCTTGGTTAACTTGATAATCTCTCATTATCCAATAATGAACCAATTACCCACATAATTAAGAATTATCTCAAATTACTCAAAATACTACTTACTTTTAACACACTTTATACATCTTTACTATCATGGTCATGTGGTACCTTGTATGACACTAGTCCACAAATACGGGGTATTATAGCTTGGACCGTATTTTATCCCAAATTGCCAAACTTCGATGAAACTTATTTTCTTCGATTTTCTTACCCTCTCTCCTTCACGAATTTACTCAGCACTTGTTTCATAATGCTTGTAATCTCAAAATAATCTCATTCCCGAACTTATGTCGATTAACTTACGACTTTAACATATGAAATTGCGGGGTGTAACATCTCCTTTTCGAGCTTTCGTCAATTTACTTATGGTGTACTTTCATTTACGAAAACATGGGGTGTAACATCATTATCGTCCTTGAATGTTCACTGATGCACTTACCATTTTCATGACTTATGTCTTCCGAATAATATAGTACTCTCCTTGCCATCTAGGCGGAGCTAGCATCAGTTAAGAACCAACTCCGGGTGGCGAAGGACAAATTGATAAATGGTCTCAGTTGAATGATGATCTCCGAGTAGAGTAGAGCTTGGCCGTTGTAGAGAGGAATACCCTTGGTAGAGAATATGAGGCAATAAAGTCCAAATTGGACACAACTTTCGCCAATGCCGAAAAAATGGTGGCCCAGTACAAGGCCGTTATGGAGGAAGTCGAGACCTGCCTAAAGACAAAGGCTGAATATGTGAAGCGGCTGTCCCGAAGAGAGACCCTCGAAGAGATCTACGCTTGAGGTTTCGACCTGCCGGCTGAGATCAAGGAAGCCAAAAATCTCGAGGCCGAGGCAAAGAAGTTTTACCATCCTAAAGGTGCCGAAGGCTCCGACAGTTCCGACGACGAGTCGGGGCCCAGTGAAGACCAGGCGTAGATGCCTTAGTACTTTTTAAATTTTTTTCCCCCATGTATATTTTTTTTTGTTTATTTTGAGGTCGTTTTTTATTGGGACTTTGTAAATATACTTCGGAATATATGAAAGTTTTCCTTTCTAGCAACATCATGTCTTAACTTTTCCAACTTCTTCTTATAATTTCTATTTATGTTATGTTTTTTATGCCTTTGCAGGTTTCGAGTTTTTATAAAGGCCCTACTTTTAGATTACGAGCTTCGAACGTCCCCGATCAGCTTTTAGGATGGTCGTTGCCTTTTGTATTTGGGCACCGCCTAATAGGTTTCATGCCTCGGGGATATGGTAACACGGGTTGTCCAAACTTTCTTCGGGCGACAATCCCCGAGTAGGGGTAGCCCTTGTGCTCGATAATCCCTGAGTAGGGGTAGATCATGGGCTCTATATTCCCCGAGTAGGGGTAGCCAGTGAGCTCTTAGGATCCGGAATTGAAAAGCAAGAAAATGCTTAATAGCAAGGCGGGACTTTCTTTCATTTCACAGTGTGTAAAGTACATGAAAGCGCATAAAAACTTGTATTATGGCTAGAGTGGACTATGTGAGCACTACTCATACGATCGTTTGGCCCTTACAATGAATCCTAACCACCAAGCCTTAGCTTCTAGCATACAAAGTTTTTCTTTTTTCCTTTTTAAAAACCTTAATCCGAGGGTAATGGCCCCCAGTATTTGAGGTCGAGCTTGAGAGGGCTCGGATACTATTGACATGAAATGAAAGATCATTGACACCGATCTTTGAATTTAAGTTAGCACATTTTATTGTTGCCTCGTTAAAAACCACAAGAAAGCCCCATTTTCTGACAAAATTGGTGTAAGGGAAAAAACAGTGCAATGCGTGCTTTCAGACCTAATAGCCACATCCATCCTTGGCCATTTGCTTGTAAAAATATTAGTCTGATTCATAACATGATTAAAGAGTAATTGATTTCATACTTTAGCAGTATTACCCCTTTATGTGTGTCACATTACAGTTGTTCGGTAGTTGCATATTGTTTCCTGCTTTGAGTTTCTATAAGCCTTTGCCAGTAATTTCGACGACTCGATATGGTCCTTCTAAATTGGTCTCAGATTCCCCTTGTTCGGGTTCCGAGGTGTGATGTTACTTTCCTCAACACCAAATCCCCGATTTTGAAGTGTCGAATGTTGTCTCTTCGGTTATAGTATCTTTATCTTCTCTATTTCTGGGTGGCCAATCGGACTAGGGCAGCCTCCCACCTTTCATCTAATAATTCCAGGCTCATGATCGTGGCCTCTCCTTTTGACTCTTATGTTGCATATTGGAACCTGAGGCTTGGTTCTCCTACTTCGATTGGTTTTAAAGCTTCTTCCCCATAGACCAACGAAAAGGGGGTGGCTCCGGTACTAGACTTCGAGGTCGTACGATATGCCCATAGGGCTTCGGCAGGATTTCCTTCCATTTACCTTTGGCATCGCTCAACCTCTTTTTTAGGTGTTGAAGTATGGTCTTATTTTGACTCCGTCTGTTCCCACTAGGGTGGTAAGGTGTTGACAGTATCTTCTTAATCTTGTGATCTTCAAAAATTTAGTTCCCTTTACAGCTAACGAATTGTTTCCCATTACTGCAAACGACCTCAGCCGGTATCCCGAATCAACATATTATGTGGTCCTAGATAAAGTCAATGACTTCTTTCTCCCATACCTTTTTGAATGCTTGAGCTTCGACCCATAATTTGGAAAAATAATCAGTCATGAATAGTATGAGTTGAGCCTTACTGGGTTCCCACGGTAGGGGACCAACGATGTCCATTCCCCACTTCATAAATGGCTACGGGGACTGGACCGAATGAGTAGCTCTCCTAGTTGATGGATCATCGGTGCATGTCCTTGGAAGTCGTCGCATTCTTGTACAAAGACCTTCGCATCTCTTTCCATTTCGGTCCAATAATAGCTACCCTTGATTAATTTCCGGACCAAAGATTCTGCCCCCAAATGATTCCCGCAAGTGCCTTCATGAACTTCTTTTAAGGCGTATTCGGTATCTCCCGGCCCCAAGCATCTAGCTAGTGGGTCGTTGAACGTTCTCTTGAACAATGTCCCTTCGAAGAAGTTGAATCTTGCAACCTTGGTAGGCAGGGATCTCGAATCCTTGGGATCCGAGGGAAATTTCCCAGTCTTCAAGTAGTCTATGTACTTGTTCCTTCAGTCCCGGGTGAAACTCATTGAGTTTACTTTGGCGTGACCTTCTTCTATCACCGAATTCATGAGTTGTGCTACTGTTCCTGAACTGTATTCATCGACATTAATCGATGAACCCAAGTTAGCCAGAGCATCAGCCTCGCTGTTCTGATCTTGGGGCACGTGATGTAGGGTCCATTCCTTGAATTAATGCAGTGTTACCTGTAATTTATCTAAATACCTTGGCATTCGTTCCAATTTCACTTCGACCATCCCATTGACTTGATTTACCATGAGGAGGGAGTCTCACTTATCTTCGATCATCTCGTTTCCAAGGATTTCACCCAATTCGATACCTTCAATCATGGCCTCATATTCGACCTCATTGTTAGTAAATTTCACAGTCCTAATAGGCTACCTAACAACATTCCACATAGTTGGTTTTAGCATAATGCCGAGCTTGAACCCCATTGTGTTTGAGACACCGTCCATAAAAAGGGTCCGAATTCTCGAGGTAGTCCCTGAGGTTAGCAATAATTCCCTTTTGACTTCGTGTATCAAGGTAGGTGTAAAGTTGGCCATGAAGTTTGCCAAAATTTGAGATTTTATAGCAGACCGGGGTCGATACTCAATATCATACCCACTGATTTTGATGGCCCACTTGGACAACTGGCCCGAGAGCTCGGGTTTGTGCATGATGTTCCTCAGTGGGTAAGAGGTTACGGCACATATGGGGTGGAATTGAAAGTACAGTTTTAACTTTCCGGAGGCGCTTAGCAAATAGAGTACCAATTTTTCCAAGTGAGGATACCTCATTTCGGCCTTGTCTAGAGTTCTACTAACATAGTAAATAGGAAATTGCGTACCTTCCTCTTCTCGGACTAAGACTCCACATACTACCACCTCGAAAACCGCCAAGTAAAGGTATAACTATTCGTCCGCCTTTAGAGTGTGGAGTAGGGGCAGACTCGATATGTACCATTTGAGTTCTTCCAAAGCTTGTTGGCACTCCAGGGTCCAGGAAAAGTTATTCTTCTTCTTCAACAGTGAGAAGAACTGATGCCATTTGTCTAAGTACCTCGATATGCACCGGCCCAAGGTTGCTATACGCCCGATCAGCCTCTAAATGGCCTTGACGGTGTCCACCACAGTGATGTCTTCTATGGCTTTGATTTTGTTGGGATTGATCTCGATTCCTCGATTGGATACCATGAACTTGGGTAATTTTCCCGATCTGACCCTGAATGCGCACTTCTCCAGGTTCATCTTCATATTGTTTTTCTTCAATATATCGAAGGTTTCCTACAAATGTTTCAAATGGTCCTCTGCTTGCAGGAACTTGACTAACTTGTCGTCAATATAAAGTTCAGTTAATTTTCCTATATGATGTTCGAACATCCAGTTTACTAGATGTTGATAGGTGGCACCAGTATTCTTTAACCCAAATGCTATTAAGTTATGACAATAGGTGCCAAATTTAGTGATAAAGGAAGTCTTTTCTTGATCGCTCGAATCCATCAGAATTTGGTTGTACCCGGAATAGGCATCGAGAAAGCTGAGTACCTCGTGCCTGACAGTCACGTCGATCAACCGATCGGTGTTAGGCGAAGGAAAATAATCCTTAGGGCATGCCTTGTTCAGATCTTTGTAATCAACACACATTCTTAGCTTATTTACTTTTTTAGGTACTACTAAGTTAGCTAACCAATCCAGCTATTTAATTTCCCTAATGGGCCCTATTTTAAGGAGTTTAGATACCTCGTCCTTGATGAACGCATGCTTGACCTCAGACTGTTGTCTCCTTTTCTGCTTCACTAGATGGAACTTCGGGTCCAAACTCAGCTTATGAGTGGTTACCTCCGGCGAGATCCCTGTCATGTCAAGATGGGACCAAGCAAAACAATCTATGATAGCTATAAGAAATTCAATGAGTTTTTTCCTGAGCTCGGGAGTTAACCTCGTGCTCAAGTATACCTTCCGATATGGTAAATGTTTGATCAATATGACTTTCTCCAACTCCTTGAACATCCATTTGGTGGAATCGGTATCATTAGGAGCTATGAACGATCTAGGAACTACATAATGATCCTCCTTGTCTACTCTTCGCTATTCCGGTTAGATCGGGACAGGTATCGATGATTTCCTATTTAATTTCTTCCTTCCTAGTTGGCTACATGTTCTTTGATGCTGAGACCACGGGAACCATGATTACCTCATCAACTGCGAACATTTCCTTTGCGGACGGCTACTCTTCATAGACCATCTTGATTCCTCCCGACATTGGGAACTTCAATGCTTGTTGTAAGGTTGAGGGTTCGCCCTCGTGTTATGAACCCATGGCCTTCCAAATAGGGCGTTGTACCTCATGTCCCCTTCGATCACGTAGAATTTTTTTCTCTTACATCGTCCCTGCTGTTCACTGGCAAGGTTATTTCTCCCATAGTAGTTTCGCATGCCATGTTAAATTCGTTCAATACCCAGACCACCGGCACTATTTGGTCTTGTAACCCCAACTGCTCTACAACCCTTGATCTGATGATGTTGGCTGGGCTACCTGGATAAACCAACGCACTTTTAACTCGAGATTTATTGATAAGTACGAATATTACCAGTGCATTGTTATGAGGTTGGACGATGCCCTCGGCATCTTCATCGCTGATACTTTAGTGCGCTTTATCATTGGCCCTTTGGGGAAATCAACCCCTCCAATGATCATGTTGATGACCTGCTGAGGTTCTTTTTATTCACTTTATTTGTTGGAGTCTCTGTTTCTGAAGTGATTTTTGGCTCGATCAATAAGAAATTCTATGAGTTGCCCGTTATTAAGAAATCGGGAAACTTCTTCTCTCAATTGTCGGCAGTCCTCGGTCCTCTGTCCATGAGTGCCATGATACTTGCACATCAGGCTAGGATCTCCCTGTGTAGGGCCAGAATGCGATGGTCGAGACCACCTGGTTTCCTTGATGTGCCCAATGGCTAATACGATGCTGGTTGCATCAATGTTGAAGTTATACTATGATAATCTTGGTACTTCCCTTCCCCCGCGCATCGTCAAAACCACTTCTGCTCATCAGACCTCGGTTATTGGGCCCTTTATCTCTTCTCTATTCATTCCTTGCGTCCGGACTTGTTTCCCCTTCAATCTACACTATATGGTTGATACCGATCTCGAATCGGCCTTGATTCATGATCGACGAATCTCTTAGACCTCTCATCGGCTCTGATAGGACAAACGAATCCATAAGGGGCTCCGAGTTGGTCTTCTCGACTCTGATTTTTGACTGGTACCTATTATGGACGTCGGCCCAATTTACCATTGGGTACTCTACCTAATTTTGTTTTAGCTGTTGTGAAGCCAAGGAGCCTCAGGGGTTAAGCCCTTGAGTGCATGCTTGAATGGCCCAGTAATCTGCAACCAGAGGCAAGTCCATCCATTCCATTTGAAACCTTGACACGAACTCCCTGAGCATCTCATTGTCTTTTTCCTTAACCTTGAAAAGGTATGATTTTCTTATCTAGACCTTGATGGCCCCGACATGAGCGTTCACAAAAGCATCTGTGAGCATAGCGAATCAGTCAATCTTATTTGGGGGTGAGTTGTGGTACTATATCATTGCTCCTTTTGACAGAGTTTCCTCGAACTTTTGTTGTAACACCGACTCAATTTCATCGTCATCCAAGTCGATGTCTTTGATGGCACATGTGTAGGAGGTCACATGCTCCTTCGAATATGTTCCGTTATATTTTGGAATATTGCGCATACGAAACCTCTTCTAGATTGGCTTTGGTTCCGCGCTCTGAGGGAAAGGCTTTTCGACAAATTTTCTGGAATCCGGTCCTTTTAATATTAGGGGTGCTCCCAGGTTTGATCGACCCTTGAATTATATGTCTCCACCTTGCTATCGCTTGACTCAATTTTCTATTCACCTTATTCCACCCGCTTCGTTAATGCTTCAAGCATTATCATTACTTCAGAACTGACCCAGGGCTCAGATTCGCTCGATTTTTCTATGATCTGCTCATTTCTTTGGGTGTTTTCCCGGGATAGCTCAGGCTCAACTCTGTTGGGGGCGTAACTTTGATTTTGCAGTTGCGCTATTGCTTCATGTTGAGCCTACAACATTTCGAAGATTAATCGTAGGATAAACCCGTTGCCTTCGAGTGCTCCTCGAGTCATTGGTCGAGCTACTCTACGAATGTTGTTCTTGGTATCAGTTACCAGGTTGACGCTGATGTCCACCTGTGAGTTAGCATCAACTGGGTCAGCAACCAGGACTTCATTGGGATCAATAGGGGCACATTTTTTCTAGGCACTAGATTGTTGTTTTCGCCATGATGGCCAGACTCAGCCTCAACGTTCAAGTGAGCAGACTGAGAATTTGATATTTGTAACGACCCGACCGGTCGTTTCGAGAGTTATAGACCCGATCCCCCATTTTTTCTAATTATTTTGTGTTTTACCGCTATATTATGCCTTACCGATTTGATTGGTTCGGGTCCGAAGTGGTTTCATATAGAATTGATACACTTAGTCTCTTAATTGGGAGCTTTAGTTGGACAAGTCGACCGGATGTCGACATATGTGTATACGACCTCGGATTTTAATTTTTATGGTTCCTTAGCTCCGTTAGGTGATTTTGGACTTAGGAGCGCGTCTGGAATGTCATTTGAAAGTTCGTAGTATAATTAGAATTGAATTGGCGAAAGTTGAAATTTTTTGCAATTTTCGGCCGGTAGTGGAAATTGTGATATCGGGGTCGAATTGGATTTATGAAAGTTGGAGTAGGTTCATGGTGTCATTATTTAATTGTGTGTAAAATTTGAGGTCAATCGGACGTGGTTTGGTAGGTTTCGGCGTCGTTTGTAGAATTCGGAGATTTCTAAGTTCATTAGGCTTGAATCCGTGTGTAATTCGTGTTTTTGATGTTATTTGAGTTGGTTTGACGATTCGGATTTTGTATTGGGTTATAGGACTTGTTGGTATGTTTGGTTGAGGTCCCGAGGGCCTCGGGGTGATTCCAGGTGGTTAGCGGAGCATTTTTTTTGGCATATGAGTTATAATTGATGCATGTTGTTGCATTTCCTCTAGTTTCCTTACACGCGATCGCATGAGAGGGACTGCGATTGCATAGGTCTATTGAGGGACGATGGGATATTGTTCTATGAGATCACCCGTTGGGGCCCCTGATCGCGAAGTCTGGTGAGTTTGGCTATCGCAGAGGCGAGTTGAGCTCCCCGTTCGCGAAGAGGAGAAGAGGCAACTGTGTGTCATGCGTTTGTGCTTCGTGATCTCGTGAGGTAGGTCGCGAACGCGTAGGTTGGAGGAAGTTATGGTATACGGTCGCGTGGAGGTCTCTGCGTTTTCGTAAGCTAAGTCGAGGGCTATCTATTTTGTGCTTCATGATCGCAAGGCAAATTCCGCGATCGCGATTAAGGAAATATGGGCTCCAATATTAATTTAAAAAACGAGGGTTTAAACCCATTTTCATATTTTGAGCTAGAGAACACGGAATTGGGCGATGTTTTAAGGGATTTTCATGGAGTTGATGGGGTAAGTGATTTATACTTGGTTTTGGTCAAATCCCATGATTACATCTTCAATTTTATCATCTAATTTGTAATTTTGGGTGAGAAATTGGGAAAAAGGGGAAGAACTCTTGAATTGGAATTTTGAGGTTTTGAATAGGATTTTGTTATCGGATTTGAGTAATTTTGGTATGGTTAGGCTTATGACTGAATGGGCTTTAGGGTTTTGTGACTTTTGTCAGATTTCGAGACGTGGGCCTGAGGGCCGAGTTCGGGCCGATTTTGGATTTTGGGTAGAAGTCCATGTTTTCTTGGTGGAAATTAATCCTTTAGCCTATATTGGCCACCTCGTATTGCTTGTGGCTAGCTTCGGGGAATTTGCACACCGATTTGAGAGGCAAGGGCATTACGGAGTAGGATTTATGCACAATTCAGGTAAGTAACGCTTTCAAACTTTGTCTTGAGGGTTCAAAACCCCAAATTTACGTGTTATATGATTGGTATTGAGGTGATGCACATTCTAAGTGACAGGCATGCGGGCGTGCACCGCGAGAATTGTGGCTTGGTTAATTCCATGGCACTGTATAGTTATAATATATTGATGATATCCATGTTCTTATCATGTGATAACGTAATTGAGCTGTCAATCATGCTAGATATCACGTTTAGGCTTTATGATGGTACTGTTGAGACCCATTGTGGTTGTTTCTTGTTGTCACTTTACTGCTTTTACCGATACCATGTACTCAGTCATATACATGCATTCCATGTCATATACCAGTCTCAGTTTCTATCTATTGCATCATCATATTACTGTTTCGGGCTAGTTCATGATATTGTTGAGCCCATGAGTAAGACTTGAGAGGTAGATGACTGAGTGAGGCCGAGAGCCGAGTGTGAGTGACAAATATGGGATTGGGCTGCACGCCGCGACGGATATATATATTGATGTATGATAGCTCTTAGGCTGTAGGAGCCTTCCGGAGTCTGTACCACACCTCCAGTGAGCGCGGTTGATATTATTAAGGGGTGGATCTTCCTTGGACATGGATCTTGTCCGAAGTACTTGTTACTTGGAGATGGATCTTCTCCACAAGTCTGGGTTGGCCCTTTTCCTTGGTACTGGGTGACCTATGGTCAGTGTTCTATATATTCCGAGATGGATCTTCCCTGGGCCGTATGAGCCATATACAGTACCAAGTGGTTGATATATCGAGAGTGTGAGAATTTGGGGCTAACAGCGTGGTGCATCACTTATATTATGTGCATTGGCATGTAGTGATAAAAGAGTCATATTCATTACATTGTACGAATTTGCTTTATTTCCCGGTTTTGAATTGCCAAATTGATTTAAGAGAATGTCTACATTTCCGCACAGTTATTTTCATCTTATCTGTACCGGTTGAGTTCGTCACTATCTTCAGTCCAAAGTTTGGACTGTTACTTACTGAGTTGGTGTACTAACGTTACTCCATGCACCTTGTGTGCAGATTCAGGCATTTCTGGTCACAGCGGCGGCTGCTGATTTAGGCATCAGAGTTTGGGGACTAACGAGGTAGCTGCATGGCATTCGCGATCCTTGGTTTCCGTTCCTTAGTTTATTTGTACTTTCAATTTATTACTCTAGTTACTGTTGTGGACTATGTTCCGATTCTTAGACGCTCATGTACTCAGTGACGCCCCGATTTTGGGATGGTTGTATCGTGTTTTGGATAATTCTGTTTTCAAAAGGATTTTCTTTAAATGTTAAATTTCTCCATTGTTATTTCAAAATGTGTTTTTTTACTGTATTGGGAAATGTTGAATTGAGGCTTGCCTAGTGTCACGACCCAAACTGGAGGATCATGACTAGTACCCGGGCCATACTTGGCGAGCACCAACGTACATTTTATCTAATCTTCTTATTATCTTTAAGGGCCAACGAGATCAATATAAGTGGTAGATATGGATTATGAACACCAAACAATGATAGATAATGGAATGAACATGGATAACATGGGATACCAAGACTGCGAAGAAACTACATATAAGTTAGAAGCTACCACGCTTCCATAAAAGACTATACAACAAAAATCATTCGACAAGGCATACCAAACTATACATAAGCTGACACCTGTCTATGAGCCTCTAAAGGAGCATAAGTAATGCAACATAGTCGGAACAGGGCCCCGACATACCTATAATATCTATAACAAAAAATTCATACCAAGACCACGGCAAGTCCGGAGAAGGGATCTCGCCTATAAACGCTGAACTGGAAGCCTACTGTGGTGGGGGAACTGTGTCTACCTGTCTATCAGGACCTACAGCATGACATGCAGCGTCCACAAATAAAAAGGACGTCAATACGAATAATGTACTGAGTATGTAAGGCAGGTCAATATAAATATGAACAATAATGTAAAGAGAGGTAGAGAAGATAAAACCTGTAACATCTCAGTGCTTCTAAGAGACAGTAACATGAAATTCATAATACATCTATACACATAATCTCTTAAAAACATCCGCCTCTGTGGGCATCATCATTATCGTATCAACATCCGCCTCTATGGGCATCATCATCATCATCATATCATACCCGGCCTCAAAGAGGACTTGGTAAACCCAACTGATCAGTGGTTGCACAATAGGTTCCATACCCGACCGACTATAGCGCGGCTCGGTAGGGTAAAATAGATACATATATATAATGCATGCAGGACTCATTGGAATCATGTTCTGAACATTTCAGAGCGACGTAAGGTCGATATTCTCCTTACACATCATTAGGTCTAACTCTTCATCGAGAATATTATAAGAATCAAGAAGTATCAACAACATTTATAACATAAGAATAAGAGGAGCAACCTCAACATCAATTGTTCCATAAGAAGGGAAACAATGCAAGTACTGCTAAATTCTAAGAGTAGAGTATCTTTGGAAGCTCATTCATTGCATTATGTACAATCCTCTCTTGCAAAAGAAGCAAAGGGATAGCCTCACATACCTTGTATATATTTCCCCAACCTCAAGCTATGCAATTGTCACGACTCCTTAGTCTACAATAACAGAAACGACGCTATAATTATCATTTAAGCATCATAGATATTGTGTATCGACCACAACCTATTTTACGATGAAACAGACAGCACCTCCCCTATATATATGACTTCACACAATTCAAAAAAAATCACCAAACAGCCCAAACAACATCAATAATAATCAAATTGAGCCTCCTAAAACAGTCCACACACAACCTAAGAACTTCATACATAAGACGACCATTGTAGTCGTGTCAAACGACCCAGATATGTTACGACGAACTACCAGCCCACAACCTTACATATATATGGTGTTTATCCACACACTTCATCCTCCAAAAATCCACAATACAGTAGTAAAACATGCAGCCCAACAGCAACACAAAACAGTCCACAAAACAGTCCGCTACAAGTGAATAACTCGAACTCACGGCTTCCGATCACCGTCCCGTGAGTTCTTACAAGTATAAAACGAATTACCATGAATTTAAAGCACAAAAAATGGATGAAATATGTCAGTAAACTCACCTTACTTGCTGGATATGAGAGCCTTTATCTTGGTTCTTCAAATTCTAGGGTTTACCCCCAATTTGAACTTGAAAGAGAGGGAAAATCAATTAGGGTTTGTGGATAACTTTTGGGAGGAAGTTTGCAGGGGTTTAGATCTGGTTATTTGTGAAATATAATGAGGGATATATTGCAGGAGATAAGCCTTTTAATGGGCTCTTTGGATGACCCGAAATTGCCTCTTTTTGGGCTATCATTTAACCAAGTAGGTGACCCACCTACTTGTCACCTAGCAGCTTGTGCAGTCTCGAAAAAATGTCTATATCTCTCTACTCCGATGTTGTATTGATAATCCGTTTAATGAATTGAAAACTAGACTCATAGATCTTCAATTTGGTGGGTTGATGACCCTTTAATTCCAAGTATATTGGGAGAAAATATTAATAACATTTGACCTAAAGTTTAAGTAAAACTATGAACCTAAGTTGAGACAACTCTTGTCGACTTTTGCTTCATAACTCGTTTGAATTCAAGATTATGATACAGATATTATATGATTCAAATAACTTAAAACACAACTTCTTGAGAATATCAAGCACTCCTAGGTTTACCCAAAAATATGAGTTACAGCATCTTTGATTCGTTTAACTTCTGATACGTGTTAATCACTATTATACACTCTTGTATCATTTAAGATCAATAGGATTAACATCTTATCATCTCAAAGATATCAATAAGATTAACATCTTATCATCTCAAAGATAATCTCTTCTCATGTTTACGTCGATTAACTTATGGCATGAGCCAATATACATGAATATGGGTTGTAACACCCTCCCCCCCTTAGAAGCATTCGTCCTCGAATGTAAAATGTTTAGGGGGAGCCTAACTCATCGTGGATTCCAACGGAAATTTCCGGCCCAGTTTTTCCCATATAAAATGGATACTAGACAAACTTACAAGTAGTTAAACCCAACGTATTTCCATTCAAGGCTACGCAAAGCATTTTGGATATGTACACTATCTGCATATCACCATTGTGTATTAAGGAAGAGTGCTCTCAAGCTATTGCTTACCTCATAGAGCTGTTTCACCTTCTAATGCATCCTGCGTCCCCTCGGCATTCTTGTTATCTTGAATCTGGAATAAGTAAGGGTATTTAGACTTCATCTGCTCTTCTGCTTCCCAAGTAATTTCTTCCCTATTTTTGTTCCTCCACAATACTTTGACGGAAGCTACATCCTTTGTTCTTAGCTTGCGGACTTGTCGATCTAATATAGCTACTGGCACTTCTTCATATGGTAGATCATCTGTAACTTGTACATCTTTGATAGGGACGACTCGAGAAGGGTCTCCAATACATTTCATCAACATACATACATGGAATACGGGGTGGACAAATTCCAATTCGGATGGCAATTCTAACTCAAAAGCAACTTGTCCAATTTGTCGGAGAATTTTGTACGGACCGATATACCGTGGACTCAGCTTACCCTTCTTCCCAAAAAGCATAACACCCTTCATCGGCGAGATCCTCAGGAAAACCCAATCACCAACCTCGAACTCCAAATCACGACGTCAGACATTAGAATAAGACTTTTGCCTGCTTTGTGCCGTCCTTAGCCGCTTTTGTATCAGTTTCACCTTCTCAATGTCTTGGTGAATCAAATCTGGCCCATATAGTTCTGTTTCACCGACTTTGAACCATCCAAGTGGTGATCTACATCTCTTCCCGTATAGTGCCTCGTAGGGGGGCCATTTTAATACTGGAATGATAGTTATTATTGTACGCAAATTCTATAAGTGGAAGATGGTCATCCCAATTCCCCTTGAAATCCGGAACACATGCTCGTAGCATATCTTCAAGTGTTTGAATGGTACGTTCAGCATGTCCGTCAGTCTGTGGATGGAATGCAGTGCTGAGATTCACTTGTGTGCCTAAACCCTTCTGAAAAGACCTCCAAAAGTTAGTCGCAAATTGCGCTCCTCAGTCTGATATAATAGATATCGGTACACCATGAAGCCTACCAATCTCCTTGATATACAACTTTGCATAATTTTCAGCTGTGTAAGTTGTCTTAACTGGCAGAAAATGGGCACATTTTGTAAGTCGATCAACTATCACCCAAAAGGAGTCAAACTTATGATAAGAACGAGGCAATCCAATAATGAAGTCCATATTAATCACCTCCCATTTCTAGGTCGGAATCTCTATATTCTGA
>ML413451.1:0-51171 GCA_005239525.1 Nicotiana knightiana
ATATATATATTATAATAGACCTGTACGGGGCTTCAGAACCAAAATATTGGCCCGATACCAACAAGTTCAAACATTAATCAATTTCTTTAATTCCTTTAAAATTTCATTTAACAATTTTCATCAAAAATTCATTTCTCGAGCTAGGGACCTAGGAATTCGATTCCGTACATACGCCTAAGTACCATATTTTACTATGGACTTCCCTGGATCTTCGAAACACGGGTCCGGATCCGTTTACTAAAAATTTTAACCAAAGTCAACTAAAATCAATATTAAACTCTCAAAAATTATTATTTTACATATTTTCATATAAAGGCTTTCCGGATTCACGCCCAGACTGTGCATGTAAATCGAGGTGAATAAAAATAATGTTTCTAAGGCTAACTAGCCCGGAATGGAGTCTTAATCACAAGATGACCCTTTGGGTCATCACAATTCGCTATTCGATTCCATCCTAAATCCCACCATATTTATAGACTAAATGGCATTCTCCTATAGGCATATGTTCCATGAGGACATGTGAAAGTTGTCTTATCTTGATCTTCTGGCTCTATTGGTATCTGGTTATACCCTAAATAACCATCAAGAAAATAGTAAAAACCATATTCTGCAATTCTTTTCAATATTTGATCAATAAATGGTAAGGGAAAATGATCTTTTCTAGTAGCATCATCAAGACGTCTATAATCAATACAGACTCTCCATCCTGTGACGGTCTTGGTAGGTATGAGTTCATTAATTTTATTTTTTATAACAGTCATACCTCCTTTCTTTGGTACTACTTGCACTAGGCTTACCCAAGGGCTGTCTGAAATTTGGTAAATGATACCTGCTGCTAAAAGCTTTACAACCTCCTTTTTTACTACTTCCTACATTGTTGGACTCAATCTCATTTGGGGCTGGACTATTGGCCTGTCGCTATCCTCCATAAGGATTCTGTGTGTACAAACAACTGGATTAATCCCTTTGATATCTTATATAGTCCATCCCAAGACTTTTTTGTGTGCTTTTAACACTTCAATCAGTTTTTCTTCTTGTCCTACAGTAAGAGAAGATGCAATAATTACTGGAAATAATTCTTCCTCACGATAAACATATTTTAAATGAGATGGGAGAACTTTGAGTTCAATTTTTGGTTGAACTTCTTCTGGTTACATCCCCTCATCATCATCTTAAGTTGTGCCAGATTTGGCCAAACATCTTTCCATTGAGTCTGGAATTAGTTGATGATCCTTGAATTCATCTGTAAGATAATTAAGCATGTCAATTGAAAAACACGAAGATGATGTCTCATCTCCAGAAAATCTTAATATCGTTTGCATATAGAAAATGACTCTTTCTTCATCAACTCTCAAAATTAGTTGTCCTTGATGGATATCTATGATTCTATACCCGTGGAAAGAAATGGTTTACCCAAAATTATTGGTTCATCGGGACATTCCTTCATTTCAACTACTATAAAATCTACAGGGAAAACAAACTTATCTACTCTTACGAGTACATTATCAATTATTCCCTTAGGTTTCTTAGTAATTTGATCTGCAAACTGAAGAGAAACCCCTATGTCTTTCATTTTACCAAGATTTAATTTTCTAAATATAGAAAATGGCATCAAGTTAATTCAAGCTCTAGAATTACAAAGTGCTTTTTCAAAATACAATTCTCCCAAAGTGCATGGAATTGTAAAATTACCTGGATCACCAAGTTTTTGTAGTAGCTTATTTTGAAGTATAGCGCTGCATTTTTCAGTAAGTATTACCACAAAAACTTCTTCCATTTTCCTTTTACTTGACAAAATTTCTTTTAGGAATTTGGCATAAGAAGGCATTTGCAACAAAGGATCAGTGAAAGGAATGTTAATGTGAATCTATTTTAAAATTTCCAAAAAATTTGCAAATTGACTATCAAGCTTTTCTCTTTTCATTTTTTGTGGAAAAGGAATTTTCACAGGGAGAGGATTCAATTTTTCAATATTATTGTCTTCTTTTTTCTTGACTTCTTTCTTTTCAGATGGTTCAGAGGGTATTTCAACATTCTTGTCGTTGTTTACCTGTTGTTCTGACTGGTCTGCATAGGGTTCTTCAAGCTCCTTACCTGGCCGAAGGTGATGGCCTTAAGGTGCTCCTTTGGATTTTTCTCTGTATTGCTTGGAAAGAGACCTTGAATCTTTTCTGACACAAGAGTTGCCAATTGGCTTAATTAAATTTCAAGATTTTTGAGTGTCGAATCCCTGATTTTCCATCTTTTCATCAATGACCTTAATGTACTTATACAAAAGATCATCAAGAATTGAATGAGCTTGTTGAGGCCTTTGCTGATATGGCCCTGCTTATTGATAAGGTCTGTAGTTTGGTTGCCCATGGTTCCTATTCTGGTATACTGACGAACCTTGAACTTGTTGCTTCTGGAAACTTTGAGAGTTCTTTGCACCATTTGGATTGCTCCATTAAAATCCTGGATGCTTTTGTGCCATTGGACTCCCAAAAGGGTACAGTTTATAACCGACAGAATGGACATGTTCGTCATTATGATTGTTTGCTGACATTTATGGATCAGATGTTTCCTCCACACATGTCATAAGCCTCAAATTGGCTTGGTTGCTGTGTATTCACTTGAAAAGATTCAAAATTTAGTGCCAAAGAAAGAATTTGTTGCGTTAGTGTATTTAAATCATCAACCTGATTTACTGTAGCAGTCTTCTTGATGATTACACGCTCAGATGTGTAACGACCAGACTGGCCGTTTTGAGAATTTGCACTTTGCTCGATAGTTTGGGGGCACAAGTGGCTTTGTATGATGTATTAGGACTTGTGCGCAAAAATTGAGTTCATTCCGAGTTCATTTGATATGTTTCGGCGCGATTTTTCGGAAGTCGAAAGTTCGAAAGTTCATTAAGTTTGATTTGAGGTGCGTTTCATCGTTTCGATATTGTTATGCTTGATTTAAGGCCTCGAGTAGGTCCGTGTTTTTTACGGGACTTGTTGGTATGTTCGTACGGGGACCCAAGGGGCTCGGGTGAGTTTCGGATAGGTTTGGGCTGTGTTGTGCTCGATTTTCTTATGTTTCGACGTCGTTTCTTTAAGCATAAATGGTACCACATTAAACAAATGAGTTCCGATTTCTGTTTTGATTGAAACACTAGATCTGTATCGTAATTAAGAAGACATAGCAAAAATAATCGTCAAATTTGGATATCGTATCAGGATTTTTGGTCATTTTACTAAGAATTGGGCTGCTAGATTTTTCATATTAATTACGAAATTGCCACTGACTGTGTATTTAAAAATTTGCACTATTTTCAAATATTGAAACCAACATGTCTCCTTCAATATAAGGCCAAATGGAGTGATTCAAAAGCCTATCTTGACTTAAATTTCACAAGGAGTCCATTGGAGGCATCAAAAGTGAGTTTTCGAATCGTTTGGCATGGAAAACGAGGCAGAACAACTGGGCAAAAATACTTAATGTCGAAAGTTTGTTCATTTGGTCATATTTTGAGTTCGGGAGCTCGAATTTGGATAATATTTGGAGATGATTTTCACTATATGGATTGGGTAAGTGTTCTATACTCTATTTTTGTTATATTTCATAAATCCATCTTCGTTTAGGCATTTGATTGATGGTTTCAAAGTGAAATTTGGGGGTTTGACTAAAATTTCATAAAGTGAATTTTTGAGTTTTGAATATCGATTCGGAGTCGGATTTGAGTGAAACTAGTATGGTTGGACTCGTAATTGAATGAGTGTTTAGGTTTTGTAAATTTTGTCGGGTTTTGAGGTGCGAGCCCGGGGAGTTGACTTTTGTTGACTTTTGCAAATTGTTAAGGATCATAGCTTTGTTAATTGAAATTATTTTCTCTTGCATTTTTTGATATATTTAAGTCTTCTTCGGCTAGATTTGGCCGACTTATGGTGAATTGGTAAAGGAAAAGCTAAATTGAGTATTGAATTGGCCGAATTGAGGTAAGTATCTTGCCTAACCTTGTGTGGGGAAACTACCACTTAGGATTTGAGTCTTCTATATTGATTGTAGTCCGTGTACGTAAGGTGACGAGTGCGTGCCCAAACTTATTTGTGGGAAGTTGGCCTTTTAGGGTCCTTAGGTCCTTATATTTGCCGTGTATGAAGTTGTTCTTGATACGTTGGGTTCCTACTTGCTGGTTTCACTTCTACATGCTTTAATTAGAGATAATTTCTTTAGGATTCCCTCTTACTGTCTAATTGAAGCTTATTTAAATTAACTGAAGATTTTTAGCTCTTCTACCATCATGCTATATTTTTTTCATAAACTGCCTATCTTTGAAATTATTATTATCTCATCCTATAATTGTTTAGCCTTAATTGGAGTTTCGATTATCTTCTTCTGCTTATCCTTAATTGAATTGTTGAATATCTTTCGTAATTGCTTAACCTCAAAAGGAGTTTAGATAACCTCTATCTTATATGACTTGCCTTTATCTGGAACTATTTGACTCGTGTTGGCTTCTTATTGTTGACTTGAATATTGTGGATTCGTTGCTATGTTTTTGCTTTCCTTGGTTAAGTTGTTCTCTTTACGCCTAGCATGCTTTACCGTGATTATTCCTTGTGGACGAATTCTACCGTTTATTTGTGATTTAAAGTTCTTGTATTGATTTTCTCGTCGTACTTTGTATTACTTTCATTGTTGCTTTGTACTTGTTGTGATGATGTACGAGTTTTCTGTCGTGCTACAAATATTCTTTGTTGGTTGCGCTGCATATTTACTTTGGGACTACAAACGTATTCCGGGAGATCCCCCTGTACTGCATATTTATTTTGGGACTACAGACGTATTCCAGAAGATCCCCAGTACTGCATATTTATTTTGGGACTACGAATGTATTCCGGGAGATCCCCCAGCGCTGCATATTTAGTGTGGGACTACAGATGTATTCCGGGAGATCCCCATGCACTACATAATAAATTTGGGACTACGGGACGGGATCCCGGTAGATTCCCCTGTTGATATATTTGTATTCGGAGTTGCTAATATTCTATGCTTAGGTGTCACAGGGTGACCCATACTCGAAGGATATTTACTTGAAAAGTTGTATTTTAAAAGTATTTATCTTGAAGAAACCATGTTTGAAGAGCATTTATTCAAAAAGTATATTTGAAAAGCATTTATCTTGAAGAAACTATATTTGAGAGACATTTATTGAAATGTATATTTTAAAAGCATTTATCTTGAAGAAACTATATTTGAGAGACATTTATTGAAATGTATATTTTAAAAGCATTTATCTTGAAGAACTATGGTCGAAGGACATTTATTTCGAAAGATTATATTTGAAAAGTAACTATCTTGAAAGAACTATGTTTGAAGGATATTTATTTGAAATGTTTACGTTTGAAGGAAGTATATTTCAAAAGAATTTCTCATTGTAAATGATTATATTTTAAAGATCTCAATATGAAAACTTACGAGTGGAAGTTTACACTTGAAGAATTTGACTAATTTAATGGGGTTGTTGGCTAAGTCCTGATGTGGAAATTATTGCATTGCTGAGTTACTACTTGCCTTTATTATATTGTGATTTTTCAGAATTGGGTTGTGCTTCTGTCTATCCTTTTGTGTCTTATTATGGTGTTCCTCTATTACTTGCTATTTTTTTCCTTCCTTAATGCAGTGACTATGTTGTTAGCCATATCGTGTAGTCCTTAGATAGAGGTCATGTTCTGTCATTCCTATACTTATGCTTGTTCAGTTTATTAGACCAGTGGGTGTCTTGACTAGTCCTTGACACTACTTCACCGAGGTTAGTCTTGATACTTAGTGGGCACCGTTGTGGTGTGCTCATACTACACTTCTGCACATTTTTGTGCAAATCTAGGTATTGATCATTAGTAGGTGTGCGAATCCTTGCTGAGGAGACTCAAGGTAAACCTTCCTATGCGTTCGCAGGATTCAGAGTCACCTTCTTACTTTTTATTCAACTGGTTTTACTCATTTCCAGACAGTTGTTGTTAGAAGTGGTAGCAAACTCTGTAGAGCTTATGACTTGTACTACCGGTTTTGGAAATTGTAAATTCTGTAAAGATTTCTATATTGAGACTGTTAGATTTTGCTTTTTTTTTTATTGTTGTTATTCATTACATGTTAGGCTTACCTAGTTCCTAAGATTAGGTGCCATCACGATA
Organism: Nicotiana knightiana; assembly: GCA_005239525.1. NCBI lineage: Eukaryota > Viridiplantae > Streptophyta > Magnoliopsida > Solanales > Solanaceae > Nicotiana > Nicotiana knightiana. The sequence goes on from ML413451.1 coordinate 6,162, forward strand.
ACCAATATAGGGAAAATTGGGTCGTGACAAGTTGGTATCAGAGCTCTAGGTTCATAGGTGCTACGAGTCATAAGCAGGTTTAGTACAGTCTTGCGGATCGGTACGGAGACGTCTGTGCTTATCTTAGAGAGGTTACAGAAACTATTAAGAAATTCCACCTCTTTCATTCCCTATAGTGCGACATTTATTCAGCTCGAAGCACATATCATATGTTCATTTTGCATCTATTCATCTATCATATTGCGCTCGATATCAACTATGCGCCAACGGTTCGTGATGCTGTAAATGGACTATGAGGGAGCCAGGGATGCTCAAACATTGTCTCAACGTGTCATCCAGACTAAGAATGCAAAGGTATTACGAGACTCTTCAGTTGTTCATATGGGGTTGCAACGAGTTCTGACATCTGGTTGATTGGTACGGGCTTGGGAAGGTTTAATTGGTTGACTAGTGGTCGCAATTGTAGTGGGGTCACGAGGTGGATGTTGATTGAGGATAGTTGGTGGTATTGGAGACTATATTCTTTGCATGAGATTTCTACTCAGTGGAAGATACATTTTATCATTCAAGGAACTAGAGGGGGCGAGTTTGACTGTCACGAGAATGGACGTGCGCTTAGTTTTGCGGATCACCAGGTGTTGTTTTCTATGGCTTCGCGCCAAGTAGGGAAGTCCACTAGCGGCATTCATATTGCTGAGTCAGCTGTTATATCCGTTTGGCCGGAAATGTGTATATATATTTATAGTATTGGGAGGTTCCCGCAAATTTGCATATAACTAAGACATGAGATCTTGAATGGGATGATGATGGGGCTTGTGGTGTTTATATATCATTAATGGATCTGCATTTCAGTATTCAGGGGAAGTCGGAGAAACAACTTCAGATTCACAGAAGGTCTATTCAGCGTGGGCATCTTGGTTGCAGCATTACAGGTTACTTCAGAGAAAATACAGTGGTTTATGAGCTTCTTGGGTACGTGGTTCGTGCTAGGATTTTCTGCATTGGGCGTTGGTTGGGATCATTATGTATCGACAGGGAGAAGTGTTATCCCAGAGGAAAGACAGGAGTATTCAAAGAAATGGGCCAGCTCTGTGGTGTTGGGTCAACATAACAATGGAAATCCTTTTTGAATGGGAATTCTCTACCGGCATCTGTGTCAGTACTTATGGGAGATGCGGTCCTGATGGCTTAGTTGCGTGCGGGCGGGTCTTGGATAGTTCCTAATAGTGTTGGTCATAACTTGAGTCGGTTGTCTGCTATGGGCATGAGGGATATTTTGTACACTATGGCTTTCTCCTGGATGAATATTAGAAGTTAATAGAATGTTGGCACTAATGGACATCATAGGCGAAGAGCGTGCATTTCAGGAAGGTACCTTGTGTTATGGGTTGCAGATGCTTGGCTGGTGGTATGGTGATTACGGGGTTTTGAGGCTTCTGAGGTTCAAATTTTGTAACGCGGCTGGGAAATTTACACGGATGCTTCAGTAAGATGATGGGATGTGAGTGATGTATCAGTCATTCGAGTAGCTTAGTTGAGTTCGGGTATGGAAATTTTGGTATTCCGGAGGGCTTGTAGCTAGGTGTTCCCATGTGCAAGTTATTTCTTGTTTGCGGATTGTGAGGAGTTGTTGAGAAAGGGATAACTGATAGCATTGATAGGTTGCTATGGACTGTTGGAAGGATATTCACCTAATTGGGAAGAATCAGGATTTGGTTGGGGGTTGTTTAAAAGCTCAACGAGAATGTGTAGTTTATATTAGATCAGGATTGGGTAATCTTGTGAGTGTGATATCACGGTTATGTTACCGGGAAGAATGGATATTATTTGTGCCATGGTTTATGTTATGTGCTACTCTCTTATGTCGTGATGGGTTGTGAAGTTGTATGATTATTCTCCACGCATGTTGTAATTCTGTTCAAGCCTTATGGCGATATAGGCAAGATAGCCCTCGTGATGTTGATTTGCTCACTCCACCTTAGTTGTGCTTCCTTTCTTCCATGTTTTATTATTTCTATTCATTTTCCCAGAGTTATACTTGTGCACTCTGTTGTGCTTGACATCAGTATTCATGTGATCAGGGAAACTGAGCACTTTGGCATGATGAGTATTTGGGAGCGGGCTGCACGTCGCAGCGGATGTTTTGTGGGATACCATTTCCTTATGTTTATATTGTGCTTTGTTTTCCCTCTGTGGGATAAGTTGATGAAAATATACTTTGTCATTATATTTGTTGCACTTGTTAGATATTCCTCGTACCTTGCTTTCCTTTTATTTTGCTTCATGCCTGGGTTATTTCTTGTTGGGTGTACAAACCCTGTTAGGTGAGAATTTGTGTGGTTCCGTGATGAGTTGTTAACTAGGCTACTGGTATTGGCTGAGAAGAGGTTCTTAGGCCTGAGGTTTGCACTATCGTACTGGGGTGAGGAGTAGTTGGAAGGATGATGATATTTCCGCTCAGATTTGGCAATGTTTATTGAGGGACGGGAAAGCTTCTTGGCTTATTGACTTCATGGGTGGTTGCATGTTTCTGCATGTTTCTTGTTTCATGGTCAACATCGTGGAAGTCCGGAACAAGGTTCTATTAAATGTAAAGCATAATGCCGGCATCCAGAGTGTTATTTGGCAGCGATGATGATCACAAGATATTACTACGGGCATTTTGAAATGTGTGGAACAACATGTGAATGTGCTCTGGGTTGAACTTATAGCTCGATTCAGCTTGATCAGGTTTGTACAGTGTGATGATGCGAGATTTGAGTCCTATGATGAATTTTAGATGTCCAGATTTGGGTTCTGTCATAAGGTTATGGACTAAGCATGAAGTGAGATATTCAGTAAATTGCATTGTCAATCCTACATAGGTTTAGGTGATGGGGAATCACCCCCGGGTGTATGTATGGTGAGTTCATGCAGTGGTTTGATGGATTTGGAACAACTCTTGGCACGTTCGAGGACGAACGTATGTTTAACTGGGGGAGAATGTAACGACCTGACCGGCCGTTTTGAGAATTTACACTTCGCTCGATAGTTTGGGGGCACAAGTAGCTCTGTATGATGCATTAGGACTTGTGTGCAAAATTTGAGTTCATTCAGAGTTGATTTGATATGTTTCAGCGCGAGTTTTTGGAAGTCTAAAGTTTGAAAGTTCATTAAGTTTGATTTGAGGTGCGTTTCATCGTTTCGATGTTGTTATGCGTGATTTAAGACCTCGAGTAGGTCCTTTTTTTATTGGACTTGTTGGTATGTTCGTACGGGGTCCCGAGGGGCTTGGGTGAGTTTCGGATAGGTTTTTTTTAGCAATCTACTAGGTAGTGCCTAGGGCTAGTATTTATTTATATATATTAAAATAAAACAGAGTATCATATCGTCTTGCGAGGTGCAAAACCATAATTTATGCCTACTACATAGATCCTATTATCAAGTTTGTGAATGAGACTCCCAAACTTGATATTACACACTGATATACTAATAGTATGAACACTACTATCTAACGATTGCATAAAACTATCCAAGAAACTGTAAAATTTGTTGTCCAAAGGTTCACTCAAACTATGCTGCTCCTTCCTTGTGTAGTTCATATCCATTGCTTGAATTAACTTCCACATCTTAATGGTCGTGGCTATTAGTTGCATGCTACACTGTCGACTGCCTCGCCCTATCAGTGTTGAAGAATCTTTGTGTGTAGCAACTGAGCTTTCAGCTGATCTCCTTTTTCTTACTGCATTATCCCCAGTGTGCTGTTGTGGCTCTATGGTTTCTGATTTCGAATAAAAAACAATCATTGTGTTGATTGACTCTCGCATTGTCCAGTATCCTTTTTCCATACTTGTGCATGCCACCTTTCCTTCTTCAAGGGAATGAGTACATTGTACTAATACCACCCATTGAAGTCGTATTGAACGGCAACACATGAGTACACTACTGTTTCCTGCAAAAAAAGAACACTAAGTTAGTGAAAAGCATGATTACCTTGTACTCGTCCCAAAGGATTTGTACAACGTAACCAGATGTGATCCCCAAGTTTCTAAACCAGCTTTTTATCCTGTTATCATTATTGAATTGTTGTTGACTCCTCTGTCCATCTATCCCTGTTCATTTTTGGTACACAGTCTGGGCAATTTTACTCGTATCTTCTTGTGTTCAATTCTCTTAAATTCTGAACATTGTTGATGCTCCAGCTTCATGAACTGTGAATACAACACTGTCCAGTTCTCTTTCATGTCTTCTTCTCCAGTTTGTTCCCATCCTCTTTATTTTCTTTTGTACTGTGATATTGTCTGGTTTTAATGTCAAACAGAAGTCCATTTGAGCATATAACATAAGCATCTTCAATTCATCATACTGCCCAATTCTCTTAAGTGTTCTGGGCAACAATTCGGATAGGTTTGGGCTGTGTTGCGCTCGATTTTTTTATGTTTAGACGTCGTTTCTTTAAGTATAAATTGTACCACATTAAACAAATGAGTTACGATTTCTGTTTTGATTGAAGAACTAGATCCGTATCGTAATTAAGGAGCCATAGCAAAAAAGAATCATCAAATTTGGACATTGTATGAGGATTTTTTGGTCATTTTACTAAGAATTGGGCTGCTAGATTTTTCAGATTAATTACGAAATTGACACTGACTTCGTATTTAAAAATCTGCACTATTTCCAAATATTGAAACCAACATGTCTCCTTCATTATAAGGTCAAATGGAGTGATTCAAAAGCCTATCTTGACTGAAATTTCACAAGGAATCTATTGGAGGCATCAAAAGCGAGTTTTGGGATTGTTTGGCATGAGGAACGAGGCAGAACAACTGGGCAAAAATACTTAATGTCGAAAGTTTGTTCATTTGGTCATATTTTGAGTTCGGGAGTTCAGATATGGATAATATTTGGTGGTGATTTTCACTATATGGATTGGGGTAAGTGTTCTATACTCGATTTTGATTATATTTCATAAATCCATCTTCGTTTTAGGCATTTTATTGATGATTTCAAAGTGAAATTTGGGGCTTTTGTCTAAAATTTCATAAAGTCAACTTTTGAGTTTTGGGTATCGATTCGGAGTCGGATTTGAGCGAAACTAGTATGGTTGGACTCGTAATTGAATAGGTGTTTAGGTTCTGTAAATTTTTTCGGGTTTTGAGGTGCGGGTCCGGGGAGTTGACTTTTGATAACTTTTTGCAAATTATATAAGGATCATAGCTTGTTAATTGAAATTATTTTCTCTTGAATTGTTTGATGTATTTAAGAGTTCTTTGGCTAGATTTGGCCGAGCGATGGTGAATTGGTAAAGGAAAAGCTAAATTGAGTATTGAATTGGCCGAATTGAGGTAAGTATCTTGACTAACCTTGTGTGGGGGAAACTACCCCTTAGGATTTGAGTCTTCTATATTGATTGTAGTCCGTGTACGTAAGGTGACGAGTGTGTTCCCGGACTTATTTGTGGAAAGTTGTCCTTTTAGGGTCCTTAGGTCCTTATATTTACCGTGTATGAAGTTGTTTTTGATACGTTGGGTTCCTACTTGCTGATTTCACTTCTACATGCTTTAATTAGAGATAATTGCTTTAGGATTCCCTCTTACTGTCTAATTGAAGCTTATTTGACTTAACTGAAGATTTATACCTCTTCTACCGTCATGCTATATATTTTTTTCATAAACTGCCTATCTTTGAAATTATTGTTATCTCATCCTAAAATTATTTAGCCCTAATTGGAGTTTCGATTATCTTCTCCTGCCTATCCTGAATTGAATTGTTGAATATCTTTCGTAATTGCTTAACCTCATAAGGAGTTTAGATAACCTCTATTTTAGATGACTTGCCCTTATTTGGAACTATTTGACTCGTGTTGGCTTCTTATTGTTGACTTGAATATTGTGGATTCGTTGCTATGTTTTTGCTTTCCATGGTTAAGCTTTTCTCCTTTACGTCTAGCATTCTTTACCGTTATTATTTCTTGTGGAAGAGTTCTACCTTTTCTTTGTGATTTAAAGTTCTTGTATTGATTTACTCATCGTACTTTGTATTACTTTCATTGTTGCTTTGTACTTGCTGTGGTGATGTACGACTTTTCTTTCGTGCTACAACTGTTTTCTTTATTGGTTCCGCTGCATATTTACTTTGGGACTACAGATATATTCTGGGAGATTCCTCTTACTGCATATTTATTTTGGGACTACGGACGTATTCCGGGAGATCCCCCAGTACTGCATATTTATTTTGGGACTACGGACGTATTTCGGAAGATCTTCCAGCACTGTATATTTATTTTGGGACTACATACATATTCCGGGAGATCCCCATATACTGCATAATAAATTGGGACTACAAGATGTATCCCGGTAGATTCCCCTATTGATATATCTGTATTCGGAGCTGCTAATATTGTATGCTTAGGTGCCATAGGGTGACCTATACTCGAAGGATATTTTACTTGAAAAGTTGTATTTGAAAAGTATTTATCTTGAAGAAACCATGTTTGAAGAGTATTTATTCAAAAAGTATATTTGAAAAGCATTTATCTTGAAGAAACTATATTTGAGAGACATTTATTGAAAAGTATATTTTAAAAGCATTTATCTTAAAGAACTTGGTCGAAGGACATTTATTTGGAAAACTTATATTTGAAAAGTAACTATCTTTAAAGAACTATGTTTGAAGGATATTTATTTGAAATGTTTATGTTTTAAGGAAGTATATTTCAAAAGAATTTCTTATTGGAAATGATTATATTTTAAAGATCTCAATATGAAAACTTACGGGTGGAAGTTTACACTTGAAGGATTTGACTAATTTATTAGGGTTGTTGGCTAAGGCCTGATGTGAAAATTATTGCAGTGCTGAGTTACTACTTGCCTTTACTGTATTGTAATTTTTTGGAATTGGGATGTGCTCCCGTCTATCCTTTTGTGTCTTAATTTGGTGTTCCGCTATTACTTGATATTTTCTTCCTTTCTTGTTGCAGTTGCTATGTTGTTAGCTATATCGTATAGTCTTTAGATAGATGTCATGTTCTGTCATACCTATACTTATGCTTGTTCAGTTTATTAGACCAGTGTCTCGACTAGTCCTTGTAACTACCTCACCGATGTTAGTCTTGATACTTACTGGGCATCGGTGTGGTGTGCTCATACTATACTTCTGCACATTTTTATGCAGATTCAGGTATTGATCGTTAGTAGGTGTGCGGATCCTTGCTGAGGAGTCTCAAGGTAAACCTGCCTCTGCGTTCGCAGGCTTCAAAGTCACCTTCTTACTTTGTATTCAACTGTTTTTACTCATTTCCAGAAAGTTGTAGTTAGAAGTGGTAGCAAACTCTGTAGAGCTTATGACTTGTACTACCAGTTTTGGGAAATTGGAAATTCTGTAAAGACTTCTATATTAAGACAGTTAGATTTTTCTTTTTTTTATTGTTGTTATTCAATACATGTTAGGCTTACCTAGTCACAAAGACTAGGTGCCATCACGATAACTAACGGAGGGAAATTTGGGTCGTGACAATATGGCCATTGGATGGCATTCTCAAAAATCTCGTTCAGCAATTGCAATGCTTCCACCATGGGTTTTCCCATTATAGAATCTCCTGCAGCTGCATCAATCACATTTCTAGAAGAGAGTTTTAACCCGTGATAAAAAATATACAATTGCATATGTTCAGGAATGTCATGGTGTGAGCATTTTCTTAATATTGCTGTTAATATTTCCCATGCTTGATATACTGACTTAGTGTCAGTCTGCAAGAAATTAAATATGTCTTGTCTTAACTTTGTGGTTTTAGCAAGGGAAAAATATTTGTTTAAAAATTTCTGAGTCATTTGATCCCATGTGGTAATGGAACCTTGTGGAAAACTTTGCAACCAAGTCTTGGCATCTCCTTTTAAAGAGAAAGGAAATAGCCTTAACTTGATAGCTTCAGGAGGTACTCCATTATACTTAGCTATTTCAACAAGTTTCAAAAAGTCAATTAAATGATTGTGTGGATCTTCACTTGCATCTCTAGTGAAGATGCAAGACTGTTGAATCGTTTGAATCCTGATTTCAAAGTTGTTGGCTGCCACTGAAGGTTTTCTGACACTAGATTCACAGTTGAAGCGGTCAGGTCTAGCATAATCCCTTAGGATTCTATTTGCTGGCCTTGGTGCTACTTCATCAAACTGATGCTCCACATGGACTGGTGGTTGAATGCCTTCTACTTCTCGATTCTCCATTCCTTCACGAGCTATACTTTAAGAAGATGATGTTTGTCCTTTCCTGCACAATCGAAGAGATTTTTCAATTTCTGGATCGTAACTAGCCAATTTTTTTGTAGAAGAGCGGGTCATAAACTATCTAAAAATTTTAAAGAGAAGAAAAAATAATAATAAAGTAACACTAGTTTCTAAGGCAGTAATAGTAGTTAATAAAATAACTAATGAAATTTTCAAAAATAACAGAAATAGTCAGTGAAAAAAAAGTACGATAATATATATTAAGTATAAGTAAAGGTAGTACTAGTAAATAATAGTAATTAGAAATAAAGTTAGAATAGTATTTCTAGATAAACGTACTAGTAATATTATACTAAATATATTATAGGAAAACAAATGATAGAAGTAGTAGGAAGAAGTACTTAACAGAAGATAGTGAAAATAATGAAGAAATGATAATAATAATAAAAAGTTCTCAAATTAGTGACAAAATATTTAATCTGAAGTAGATGTATGCCAATCCCCGGCAACGACACCAAAAGTTTGACGAGCCCAATGTGCATAGGATTTTTCTGCTTGTACTCGGTCAAATTCTAGTAAAGTTTATGATATCGTCCCATAGAGATTGGTTAATCTAGGCTACAGACTTTTAATATTTTTACTACTATTTGAGAGAACCAAATTGATGAAAGGTGATTGGGGTTTTAAAACTTGTTAATTACTTAAAGCAAAAAAAAAAATTTCGAATGATTTATAATTTAAAAAGAGTTGGGAATCGTTGAATCCACTTGATAATATTATTACAATATAATCTCATTTTCAACATATATTTCTAAAAGAACAATTGTTTATTTCTAATACAATTATATTTGCTCACTAAGAAAAATTAAAATAGCACTCCGTAAGATTATATAATTAATTGAGTTAAAACTAGTGAGATCAAACCGAAATATTTTCTTGCTTGAATTGTGCTAAAAGGTAGTGAAAACTCCGTGAGAATATTTTTACTAAAAATCAGTAATCTTGCCTACAACAATTCCTCCGTGAGAATTAAAACTGAGACAAACAAGATTACAAATTTAAAATACGAGTTTTATAAAAGTTATTCTCCCTCTACTATTTTATTCATTGATTATTATATATTAATTTTTCTTTGTGAGAATTACAAAATTAATATACGAATAACTTAAATAAAATATATAGAAGTGGTAATAATGATTAATTAGGAACCATTATTTCAGCACAATATTAATTATACAAAGAAAATATCAAGCCAAGAATGTATTAAAACTAAAATAATATTATAAAAATATTTATCAAGCTTCATCAACTATCCCAACAAACGAGATTACTCCATTATAGAGTATTTAAATCTCACAACAGAAAGGAATTCTAGAATATTACCAATTCTCTTAGAAACTCTAAAAACTTACAAAAAAAATAAAATAGTTAAAGAAAGAAATTAAGACCAAAGTTTAGATAAAAGTAGTTCTTCTCCTCTCTTTCGATGCCAAATTGCATTCTATTTATGGACAAATCTTGCAATCATTAAATGATTAGACGTGCTAGAGGAATGAGCTTGGATGTGTCAGAGGAATGACCTTGGATATGTCCGAAGAATGAACTTGGATGTGTCGAAACTTCAATTGTAGACTTCCATTTGTCATTTCAGTTCTTGTGCTTGTCATAGCAGGCTTTCATCGAGCATTCCGTCTTTTCCTTCCGTTATTTATAATCTCTTTTTTTTTTCTTCTTTTTTTCCTGCAAAAGTAGTTAGAAAGAGGCAAAATTCGAAATATAATTTAAGTATATTATTTAAAAATAGGATATTAAAAGTATATAATAAGTAAATATTTTATATTCATCAGTGACATTACGCATATTTTGAAATAATGGTCAAGAAAAAAGTAGTATGTTTTAGACACACTTTATAAAGGTCGTGTGTGTAAAGTAATTTTTGTTCGCAAAAGGTGTGTAAGGGAGATTTGGGTCATAGGTCAGGTGGTAACTAATGTATTTTGCCTTACCAAAAGCAATATGTATGGTCAAATACAAAAACCTGCATATGAGCAACTATAGCACACAACTAGCACAACTAACATACCTTCTTCTGCGCTACTAAACATTTGGATAAAATTCAGCTTCTCAAGCTCCTTAGTAAGTCCGCTCATCTGGGATCCTTGCAGAATACTTCTTGTATGATTCTTCTGTCAATGCTTAGTGACGGACCCATGATTTCTTATAAGCTGGGTTAAAAAATATTATAAATTCATAGTGCAGCCGACACCATGCATCATTTTAAAGCCTTTTTCCTTCTTTTTTAAGTGGTTGGAAAAAAAGATATCAATGTTGATGTTATCGTTTAAGAAAAAAGAATTATAAATTATAAATTTAAATTTTAACAATACAAGTACATTTTGATAAATTTCACTTTTAAATATATACTCTTAAAATTCTTTTTAAATTTTTTAAACTCTAACATACTTTTTAAAAATCTAATAATTTTCTTACTAAAATAGAAAAATCATATTCTATACATATAAAATAATAAACTAATAAAGTAACCAAAAATTAAATGTAACGATCCAGCCAGTCGTTCCGAGGGTCATAGCCCCGTATCTAAATTTTTGCTTCATTATATGTTGTTCAACTTTATTATGTTGCGTCGGGTTGGTTGTCTCGGGTTTGGAGTGATTTTGGAGTGGAATGAGACACTTAGTCTCTTAATTTGGATATTTCGTTGGAAAAGTCAACCGGAAGTTGACTTATGAGTTAATGATCTCGGATTAGGATTTTTATGGTTCGGATAGCTTCGTTAGGTGATTTGGTCTTAAAACTGTGTTCGGAATGTAATTTGGAGGTCCGTGGTAGAATTAGGCTTGAATTGGCGAAATGAAAAAGTTGGCGATTTTTGGTCGACAGTCAAAAATGTGATATCGGGGTCGGAATAGAATTTCGGAAGTTGGAATAGGTTCGTGTTGTCAACTGTGACGTGTGTGCAAAATTTCAGGTCATTCGGACGCGGTTTGGTTGGTTTCGGCATCTTTGAAGAATTTTGGAAGTTTAGAAATCCTTAGGCTTGAATTCAGGGTTAAGTTGGTGTTTTGATGTTGTTTTAGGTATTCCGAAGGATCGACTAAGTTCGTGTATTGATATGTGACCTATTGGTATTGTTGGTTGAGGTCCCGAGAGCCTCAGGATGAATTCGGATGGCTAACGAGAATTTTGGAGTTGGAAAATGGATATGGTGTTGCTGTTCTGGTGTGGCCGCACTTGCGGATTGGAAACTACAGGTGCAGAATTTAGCGCAGGTGTGCAGAGGAACCGCTGGTGCGGTTTGGTCCCTGCATCTGTGATGACCGGAGGTGCGGTAAGGCGACCGCAAAAGCGAAGGCTGGCCGGCTAATGAAAATCCGCAGAAGTGGATATTTTCCGCAGATGCGGAAGCGCATGTGTGAAAATTGGGGTCGCAGGTGCGAGAACCCTGGGGCAGAAACTATAAAAGCCGTACTTTGCAATTTTTGGGTATTTCTTCACATTTTTCACTCGGTCTTGGAGATTTTGGAGGATTTTGACGAGGGAATCAAGGGGGAATTCGTTGAGGTATGATTTATGAATTTAATACTCGTATCTATGAGGAATTTCAGTTGTTTAAGTATGAAAAGTGCAGAAATTAGGGGTGAAAATTGGGGAGATTAGGGCTTGAAATTTGAGAGTTTAAATTGAGGAATTGAAGGGTCAAATGAGGTCGGATTTTGGTAAATTTGGTATGAATGGACTCGTGAGTGAAATAGGTTTCTAGTTTTGTAAATTTTGTTGGATTTCGAGACGTGGGATCGGGGGTCGGGTTTGGCTAATTTTGGTATTTGTAGTTTAGTTTGATAATTGTTATGTGGGCTTCATTCCTTTAGCATACATTAATGATAATATACTGATTTTGGATAGATTCGGGACGATTTGTGGCCGAGTCGATCGACAAGGGCATTGCGGAGTAGATTTTTGTCCAGTTTGAGGTATGTAACGATTGTAAATCTAGACCTGAGGGTATGAAACCCCGGAATTTCGTACTATTTCACTACATTGAGGTGATGCACATGCTAGTTGAAGGGCGTGTGGGCGTGCACCGTTAGGGATTGTGACTTCGTCCGTCTCGCAGCAACTATAGAGTTGCATATTTTGATTAAAGTTGTATAATTGCTATATGTCTTAGAAAAAATTCTTATAATTTGGGATGAACGCCATGTTTGGGTCTTGTGCCGTACTGTTTGGACCCTCAGAGGTATTTTGTACTATCCTCACATGGTTCTAATTTGAAAGCATAACCTCAGTCATGATTTTTCCTATTTACTATTTTATTCAGTTTCATTACTCTATTTTAAAATATATGAAAGTGGTTTTGGGATGAGTCCCATGATTTTTACTGAAACGCCCGAGTGGCTTGTGCGGTTGATGAGTGAGGCCGAATGACTGATTGTGAGGATATATATGGATCGGGCTGCACGCCGCAACAATATATATATATATATATATATGGAACGGGCTGCACGTCGCAGCGATATATGGATCGGGCAGCACGCCGCAACGATATTGGGTCGGGCTGCACTCCGCAGTGATATAGCGCTTCGGTTGTACGAGCCCCTCTGGAGTCTGTACACCCCCAGTGAGCGTAGCTAGCTACTGAGTGTGAGTGCTGAGTGACGAGTGATTAAGAGACTTGCCCGAGGGGCTGTTCATGAGTGGTATTATGCTCGAGGGGCTTGTTGATGAAATCATTATTTTCATTCTATTTTTATATTGAGTCTCTATTGAAAATGTTGAAGATATTCACACATGTTTCCATTGAAACTGGAGTTTTAATTTATATTTTGAATTGAACATTGATTTGACACTTGTTGTTTCATTGAGACTTTAAAATCTTGAACTTTATGTGGTTTTTACTGCTCGTCACTACACTCAGCCTTTATTTATAGTTGTTACTTATTGAGTTGGCGTACTCACATTACTCCCTACACCTTGTGTACAGATCCAGGTGCCACGGGTCATCCGAGTGAGTGCTGATTCTTCCTCAGTTTATTCCGGAGCTTATCAAGGTAATTGCACGGTGTTCGCAACCTTGCTCTTCTCCCTCCTATCTTCCAGTTGTTCATTTGTATTAGACTTCTCTTATCATTTTGATTAGGTTGTATCCGACTTGTATCCTAGATGCTCATGACTAGTGACACCCGAGGTCGGGCCGTTGGTTTATATTTATTTACTTTTAGTTGTTTGAAATTGTTTAATGAAAGAATTATGACAAAAAGTTTTTAAAATGAATTATTAAAGAGAATTGTCGTATGTTCTGAATAACGAATCGGCTAGCCTAGTACTGCGATAGGCACCATCACGATGGGGTAGTTTGGGTCGTGACAAGTTGGTATTAGAGCCTAGGTTACGTAGGTCTCACAAGTCATAAGAAGGTTTAGTAGAGTCTCACGGATCGGTGCGGAGACGTACGTACTTATCTTCGAGAGTCTGCAGAACCCTTAGGAAAAATCCCACAATCTTGAGTTCTTGTCGTGTGTATCAATTGATTCTGGTAACTAAACTTCTACTATTTTATTCTATCATGGATGGTGAGGACATGTGCTACTGGATAGGATGACCAGCCACCAGCTAGGCCCGTGAGAGGTCGAGGCTGTGGCAGGGGTAGGGGTGTAGCCCGCGCAGCAGCCAGGGCTGTACCTATAGACCCACATGTTATTCCAGATTAGGTCCCAGCCGCAGATATTCTAGCGGGACCAACCCAGGCATCAGTTGTGCCTATTGTTATTCCGGGTCTTCAGGAGACCTTGGCTCAGATTTTGAACGTGTGCACCGATCTTGCTCAGGCGGTCATTTTTTCTTCTACAACCGCTACTTCTCAGGCCGGGGGAGGCACACAGACTCCCACTACGCATACTCCCGATCAGGTTGTTCGGGGACTTCAGACACCGGGGGCACTTCCATCCTAGCCGGTTGTACCTGCTCAGGATTATGTGGTTCCGGTCATGCTAGAATACGAGCACTGCAGGTTGGAGAGGTTTGGTAGACTTCAGTCTCCGACTTTCAATTGTGTTGAGGGTGATGATGCACAGGGTTTCTTGGACAAGTGTCAGAGGATGCTTCAGACTGCAGGTATTCTGGAGACCAGTGGGGTCTCATTCACTACTTTCCAGTTTTCAGAACCTACCTTTGCTTGGTGAGAGGCTTATGAGAGGCGTAGGCCTGTTGGTGAAGCACCCCTTACCTGGAAGCAGTTCTCCGTTCTCTTTTTGGAGAAGTATGTGCCACAGTCCCGCAGAGAGGAGCTGCGCAGGCAGTTTGAGCAGTTGCGTCAGGATGATATGATTGTGACGTAGTATAAGATGAGATTTTCAAAGCTAGCTCGTCATGTTGTTTGGTTGGTCTCGACGGACATGGAGAGGATTAGGAGGTTCGTGGATGGCCTCACATATCAGCTTTGGATTCTCATGACCAGGGAGAGGGTGTCAGGTGCTACTTTTGAGGAGGTTGTTGATATTTCCCGAGAGATTGAGTTAGTTCGTTGCCAGGAGCGAGATGAGAGGGAGGAAAAGAGGCCTCGAGGATCTGGTAGCTTTGGTGGTGTCCCCTATAGGGGTCAGTTTTAGCACAGCAGAGGCCGTCCATTTAGGCCAGCTCATCCAGCTCCCCCAGTTCATAGTGGTGCACCATCGGGGCATAGTTCCCGCAGTTCTCATCCGGGCTGCTCATCATTCAGTGCCTTTCCAGCCCAGAGTTCATCCCGTGCACTATCAGTTCAGGGCTCCTCCACGTCAGGTTCTTCTATCAGTTATCCCGGTGCTAGGGGTTCCCTTCAGTCCCCGTCCCCCGTACTAGTTGTTCCGAGTGTGGAGAGTTTGGGAATATGAGAAGGCAGTATGCTTGTTTTCTTGGGGGTCCATCTCAGCAGAGGAGTCAGCCCTCAACTTCAGATCTAGTCACTTCACCACCAGCCCAGGCAGCTAGGGGTAGGGGTCAGGAAGCTAGAGGCCGCCCTAGAGGGAGAGATCGAACAGGTGGAGGTCAGGCCCGTTTTTATGCGCGTCAAGCCAGACCAGATGCTATGGCTTCAGATGTCGTGATCACATGTATTATTTCAGTTTGTCACCGAGATGCCTCAATCTTATTTGATCCTACTTCCACATATTCATATGTCTCATCATATTTTTCCTATTTTCTGGACATACCCCACGAGTCTTTAGTTACAGCTGTTCATGTGTCTACGTCCGTGGGCGATACTGTTGTTGTGGACCGTGTGTATCGGTTATGTGTGGTGTCTATTGGGGGTCTGGAGACCCGAGTGGATTTGTTATTGCTCAGTATGGTTGACTTTGATGTGATATTGGGCATGGATTGTCTATCTCCATGTCATGTTGTTCTAGATTATCACGCTAAGACCGTGACCTTAGCAATGTCGAGATTCTCGAGGGTTGAATGGAGAGGTTCCATAGATTATGTGCCCAGTAGGGTGATTTCATACCTGAAGGCTCAACGCATGGTGGAGAAAGGGTGTCTATCTTACTTGTCTTTTGTGAGGGATGTCAGTGCAGAGACTCCCAATATTGATTATGTTCTAGTGGTCTGTGATTTTCCGGATATGTTTCCTCCAGACCTGCCGGACATGCTGCCCGACAGGGATATTGATTTTGGTATTGATTTGGTGCCAGTCACTCAACCTATTTCTATTCCACCATATCGTATGGCACCGGCGGAGTTGAAGGAATTGAAAGAGCAGCTTCAGGAACCCTAGATAAGGGGTTTATTCGGCTTAGTGTGTCACCTTGGGGTGCACCAGTTCTGTTTATGAAGAATAAGGATGGTTCCATGAGAATGTGTATTTACTACAAGCAGTTGAACAAGTTCACAGTCAAGAACAAGTATCCTTTGCCTCATATCGATGATTTATTTGACCAGCTTCAAGGAGCTAGGGTGTTCTCTAAGATTGATTTGAGGTCCGGGTATCATCAGCTGAAGATTCGGGATTCAGATATTCCTAAGACGACTTCAGGACCGTTATGGCCATTATGAGTTCTTGGTGATGTCTTTTGGGATGACCAATACCCCAGCAACGTTCATGCATTTTATGGACAGTGTATTTCAACCATACTTGGATTCTTTTGTTATTGTGTTCGTTGATGAAATCCCGGTGTACTCTCGTTGCCAGGAGGAGCATGCTCAGCATTTGAGAGTTGTATTACAAAGATTGAGGGAGGAGAGCTTTATGAAAATTTCTCCAAGTGTGAGTTTTGTCTTGGCTTAGTAGCATTCTTGGGGCACGAGGTGTCCAGTGAGGGTATTCAGGTGGATACGAAGAAGATAGATGCGGTATAGAGTTGGCCCAGACCATCCTCAGCTACAGAGATTAGGAGATTCCTTGGTTTGGTGGGCTATTACCCTCGCTTTGTGGAGTGGTTTTCTTCTATTGTGTCGCCCTTGACCAGATTGACCCAAAATGGTGCTCTGTTCAAGTGGTCGGACGAGTGTGAGGAGAGCTCTCAGAAGCTCAAGGCTGCCTTGACCACAACTCTAGTGTTAATTCAGCCATCAGCTTCAGGTTTTTATACCATGTATTATGATTCCTCGAGGATAAGCATTGGTTATGTTTTGACGCAGGAGGGTAGGGTGATTTCCTACGCCTCGCGCCAGATGGACGGGCAGTCCAAGCGCACTATTCAGATACTGCAGGACATGTTGCGCGCTTGTGTTATTGATTTTGGGGGTTCATGGGACTAGTTTCTGCCACTCGCGAAGTTTGCATATAATAATAATTATCAGTCGAGTATTCAGATGGCTCTATATGAGGTTTTATATGGGAGGCGGTGTAGATCTCCGGTTGGTTGGTTTGAGCTGGGTGAGGCTAGACTCTTGGGCACAGATTTGGCACAAGATGCTCTAGATAAGGTGAAGTTGATTCAGGAGCGGCTTTGCACGGCGCGGTCTAGGCAGAAGAGCTGCACGGACAGGAAGGTCTATGATGTGTCTTTCATGGTTGTGGAGAAGGTGTTGCTAAAGGTGTCACACATGAAGTGTGTTATGCGATTTGGGAAGAGGGGCAAGTTGAGCTCCCGGTTCATCGGGCCTTTTGAGGTGCTTCAGGGGATAGGGG
This sequence comes from Nicotiana knightiana, assembly GCA_005239525.1. Lineage (NCBI taxonomy): Eukaryota > Viridiplantae > Streptophyta > Magnoliopsida > Solanales > Solanaceae > Nicotiana > Nicotiana knightiana. The sequence goes on from ML413451.1 coordinate 23,487, forward strand.
AGGTGGCTTATAGGCTTGCTTTGCCACCCAGCTTGTCGACTGTGCATCCGGTGTTTCACGTTTCCATGCTTCGGAAGTATATTGGCGACCCATCCCATGTTTTGGACTTCAGCACGGTTAAGTTGGACGGTGATATGACCTATGATGTGGAGCCAGTGGCTATTTTGGATCGGTAAGTTCGAAGATTAAGGTCAAAGGATATAACTTCAGTTAAGGTGCAGTGGAGAAGGCAGCCGGTGGAGAAGGCCAGATGCGGAGCATATATCCACACATGTTTGAGACTCCAGATATGTTTCTAGACTCGTTTGAGGATGAATGTTTGTTTAAGAGGGGGAGGATGTAACGACCAGGACGGCTGTTCCGAGATTCATATCCATGTTTCCCCTATTTCTACTTCATTATATGTTTTTCATCTTTATTATGTTGCGTCGGGTTGGTTGGCTCGGGTTCGGAGTGATTTTGGAGTGGAATCAGACACTTAGTCTCTTAATTTTGATATTTAGTTGGAAAAGTCAATTGGAAGTTGACTTATGATTAAGCGATCTCGGATTAGGGTTTTTATTGTTCGGATAGCTTACTTAGGTGATTTTGGACTTAGGAGTGTGTTCGCAATGTAATTTGGAGGTCCGTGGTAGAGTTAGGCTTGAATTGGCTAAATGGGAAATTTGGCGATTTCTGGTTGGCAGTGGAAAATGTGATATCGGGGTCAGAATGGAATTCTGGAATTTGGAGTAGGTTCATAATGTCAACTGTGATGTGTGTGCAAACTTTAAGGTCATTCGGACGCGGTTTGGTTGGTTTCAGCATCGTTGGAGAATTTTGGAAGTTTAGAAATACTTAGGCTTGAATTCGGGGTTAAATCGGTGTTTTGATGTTGTTATAGGCGTTCCGAAGGTTAGACTAAGTTCGTATATTGATATGTGACCTATTGGTGTTGTTGGTTGAGGTCCCGAGGTCCTCAGGATGATTTCAGATGGCTAACATGAAGTTTGGAGTTGGAAAAATGAAGCTGGTGTGGCTGTTCTGGTGTGGCCGCACCTGCGGATTGGGAACCGCAGGTGGGAGCTTCGCAGGTGCGGAATTAAGCACAGGTGCGCAGAGGAACCACAGGTGCGGTTTGGTCCCCTCATCTGCGATGACCGTAGGTGCGGTAAGGCAGCTGCAGAAGCGAAGGCTGGTCGGCTAATGAAAATCCACAGAAGCGGATATTTTCCGCAGATGCGGAAGCGCATGTGCGCAAATTGGGGTCGTAGGTGCGAGACCCCTGGGCAGAAACTATGAAAGCCATACTTCGCGATTTTCGGGCATTTCTTCACATTTTTAACTCGATTTTTGGAGCTTTTTGAGGGTTTTGAAGAGGGAGATTAGGGCTTGAAATTGGAGAGTTTAAATTGCGGAATTGAAGGGTCAAACGAGGTCGGATTTTTGTAAATTTAGTATGAATGGACTCGTGAGTGATAGAGGTTTCTAGTTTTGTAGCTTTTGTTGGATTTCGAGACATGGGCCCAGGGGTCGGGTTTGGCCAATTTCAGGATTTGTGGTTTAATTTGATAATTTTTATGTGGGCTTTGTTCGTTTAGGATATATTAATGATAATATACTGATTTTGGATAGGTTCGGGACAATTTGTGGCCGAGTCGAGCGGCAAGGGCACTGCGGAGTAAATTTTTGTCTGGTTTGAGGTAAGTAAAGATTGTAAATCTAGACCAGAGGGTATAAAACCCCAGAATTTCGTACTATTTCATTACATTGAGGTGACGCACATGCTAGGTGAAGGGCGTGTGAGCGTGCACCATTAGGGATTGTGACTTGGTCCGTCTCGTAGCAACTGTAAAGTTGCATATTTTGATTAAAGTTTTATAATTGCTATATTTCGTAGAAAGAATTCTTATAACTTGGGTTGAACGCCGTGTTTGGAGCCTTGTGCCTTACTGTTTGGACCCTCAGGGGTATTTTATACTATCCTCACACTGTTCTGATTTGAAAGCATAACCTCAGTCATGATTTTTCTTGTTTACTGTTTAATTCAACTTCATTACTCTATTTTGAAATATATGAAAGTGATTTTGGGCTGAGTCCCCTGATTTTTACTAAAACGCCCGAGTGGCTTGTGAGGTTGATGACTGAGTGAGGGTCGAGGGCCTGATTGTGAGGACATATATGGATCGGGCTGCACGCCGCAGCAATATATATATATATATATATATATATATTGCTGCGGCGTGCAGCCCGATCCATATATGTCCTCACAATCAGGCCCTCGACCCTCACTCAGTCATCAACCTCACAAGCCACTCGGGCGTTTTAGTAAAAATCAGGGGACTCAGCCCAAAATCACTTTCATATATTTCAAAATAGAGTAATGAAGTTGAATTAAACAGTAAACAAGAAAAATCATGACTGAGGTTATGCTTTCAAATCAGAACAGTGTGAGGATAGTATAAAATACCCCTGAGGGTCCAAACAGTAAGGCACAAGGCTCCAAACACGGCGTTCAACCCAAGTTATAAGAATTCTTTCTACGAAATATAGCAATTATAAAACTTTAATCAAAATATGCAACTTTACAGTTGCTACGAGACGGACCAAGTCACAATCCCTAATGGTGCACGCTCACACGCCCTTCACCTAGCATGTGCGTCACCTCAATGTAATGAAATAGTACGAAATTCTGGGGTTTTATACCCTCTGGTCTAGATTTACAATCTTTACTTACCTCAAACCAGACAAAAATTTACTCCGCAGTGCCCTTGCCGCTCGACTCGGCCACAAATTGTCCCGAACCTATCCAAAATCAGTATATTATCATTAATATATCCTANATGCCGCAACAATATTGGGCCGGGATGCATGCCGCAACGATATAGAGCTACCCCGAGTGAGCGCAAGTACCTACTGAGTGTGAGTGCTGAGTGACGAGTGATTCAGGCGCTTTCCCGAGGGGCTGTTCATGAGTGGTATTATGCTCGAGGGGCTTGTTGTTTATTATTTCATTCTATTTTTATATTGAGCCTCTATTGAAAATGTTGAAGATATTTGTACATGCTTCCATGAAACTGGAGTTTTAAGGGATATTTTGACTTGAGCACCGATTTGATACTTGTTGTTTCATTGAGACTTTAAAATCTTGAACTTTATGTGGTTTTTACTGCTCGTCACTGCACTCAGCCTTTATTTATAGTTGTTACTTACTGAGTTGGCGTACTCACGTTACTCCCTGCACCTTGTGTGTAGATCTAGGTGTCACGGGTCATCCGAGTGAGTGCCGATTCTTCCTCAGTTTATTCCAAAGCTTAGAAAGTAGCTGCACGGTGATCGCAACCTTGATCTTCTCTCTTCTATCTTCTAGTTGTTCATTTTTATTAGACTTCTCTTGTCATTTTGAGTAGACTGTATCAGACTTGTATCCTAGATGCTCATGCCTAGTTACACCCGAGGTCGGGCTGTTGTTTTATATTTGTTTACTTTTACTTGTTTGAAATTGTTTAATGAAAGAATTATGACGATAAGTTTTTTAAATGAATTATTGAAGAGAATTGTCGTATGTTCTGAATAACGAATCGACTAGCCTAGTACTACAATAGGCGCCATCACGACAGGGTAATTTGTGACAAGTTCGTATTAGAGCCTAGGTTACGTAGGTCTCACAAGTCATGAGCAGGTTTAGTAGAGTCTCGCGGATCTGTGCGGAGACGTCCGTACTTATCTTCGAGAGGCTGCAGAACCCTTAGGAAAAATCTCACAATCGTGAATTCTTGTCATTCGAATCTATTGATTATGGTAACTAAATTTCTATTGTTTCATTCTCTCACATATGGTGAGGACACGTGCTACTGGACAGGACGACCAACCACCATCTAGGCCCGTGAGGGGTCGAGGTTGTGGTCGAGGCTGTGGCAGGGGTAGGGGTGTAGCCTAGCAGCCGGGGTGTTACCTATAGACCCACCAATTATTCCAGATCACGTCCCAGCAGCAGATGTTCTAGCGGGACCAGCCCAGGCACTGGCTGTGCCTATTGTTATTCCGGGTCTTCAGGAGACCTTGGCTTAGATTTTGACCGTGTGCACCAGTCTTGCTCAGGCAGTCGCTGTTTCTTCTACAACCGCTACTTCTCAGGCCGGGGGAGGCACTCAAACTCCCGCCGCGCGTACTCCCGATCAGGTTGTTCAGGGACTTCAGACACCGGGGGCACTTCCATCCCAGCCGGTTGTACCTGCTCAGGATTATGTGATTTCCGTCATGCCAGATGACGAGCAGTGCAGGTTTGCGAGGTTTGGTAGAGTTCAGCCTCCGACTATCAGTGGTGCTGAGGGTGAGGATGCACAGGGTTTCTTGGACAAGTGTCAGAGGATGCTTCAGACCACAAGTATTCTGGAGACCAGTGGGGTCTCATTCACTACTTTCCAATTTTCAGGACCTACCTTTACTTGGTGGGAGGCTTATGAGAGGCGTAGGCCTGTTGGTGAAGTGCCCCTTACCTGGAAGCAGTTCTCCGTTCTCTTTTTGGAGAGGTATGTGCCACAGTCCCGCAGCGAGGAGCTGCGCAGCCAGTTTGAGCAGTTGCGTCAGGATGATATGATTGTGACGCAGTATGAGATGAGATTTTCAAAGCTATCTCGTCATGTTGTTTGGTGGTCCCGGCGGACAGGGAGAGGATTAGAAGGTTCGTGGATGGCCTCACATATGAGCTTCGGATTTATGCATAGCCTTCTTGTTTATCAAGACGATTCATTTGACATAATATAACCAGAATTTTCAATGTAATTTGTATACATAAATAGTACTCTACTATTTTTTCACGAAGCGGGTTCAGTTGAACCCCCTAACTTCAATGTGTGTTCGCTCCTAACTCTTGGGATCAACTTGTTTAGCCTGAACAATCCTCTGATTTATCTCAATGTAGAGGTAATAAACACATTCTGCCAAGGTCATCCTATAGAACTTCGCACTTGAACTCCTTCTTTTTCGTTAACTTCAGCCCATCACAATTCATCTTTCCAAGTCATAGATGTTCTAGCAATTCAAAATAATTTATCATTTTGAATCTGGTGGGTATCTCTATAGATACTAGATATCTCTTTTTGTCAATTTATTTGTCACTTTTTGCTCATCATCGAGAGTTAATTTCTTAAATTATGTGAAAGGCAATGACCACAACGTAACTTGCGCCAATTAGGACAAAGCGAGTATTACCTTGTTCCGTTATTGTTAAGGGAAAAGGGACTTTGACTCTTGACTAAGTCATGAAGGTTCTATCCATACTACCAGAATACCACTAGCCTCCAAACCTCCACAAGACCTCCATCGGGACTTTTTCGTACGCTTTCCCAAGGTCAATAAACACCATATGCAAGTCCTTCTTTCTCTCCCTGTACTTCTCCACTAATCTCCTAACTAGATGAATCGCTCCCGTATTCGAACGGACATGAATCCAAATCGATTCTCGAAAATAAACACGCGCTTCCTCACCCTGGCCTCCACCACCCTCTCCCAAACCTTCATAGTGTGACTCAACAGTTTGATACCCCTATAATTGTTGTAATTTTGGATATCACCCTTGTTCTTTAAAAACGGAACCATCGTACTCCACCTCCATTCTTCGTGCATCTTCTTCGTCTTAAAAATAACATTAAACAGCCCAGTAAGCCACTCCAAACTTTCTCGCCCCGCGCTCTTCCAAAATTCAACCAGGATTTTGTCTGGCCCCATTGCTATGCCCCTACACATCTTACGCATCGCCCCTTCCACCTCCTCTACCATAATCCGCCTACAGTACCCAAAATCCTGCCGACTCTCGGAGTGCTCCAACTCTCACAACTCAATGCATCGATCCCCCTCCCCTTTCAATAGTTTATGGAAGTATGTCTGCCATCTTCTCGTAATAAGTTCCTCGTCCATCAATACTTTGTCATCCTTTTCCTTGATGCACTTGACTTGGTCTAAGTCACGGACCTTCCTCTCCCTCACCTTGGCCAATTAGTACAACTTCTTGTCCCCGCCTTTGTCCCCGAGCTCCTCGTACAAACAAGGAAACGCCACATTTTTAGCCGCCGTAACTTCTAACTTTGCCTCTTTCTTTGCCTTTCTGTAACACTCCCGATAAGTTCTTTTGTCCTCCTCATTTGTACTCTCTACTAGATTTAAATAATCAGCTTTCTTAGTTTACACTTTACCTTGGACCTCTCCATTCCACCATCAGTCCCTCTATGACCCCAGGAGAGCCCTTCGTGACCCCTAAGACCTCTCTAGAAGCTACCCTAATGCAATTATCAATCGTGAACCACATACTAGACGCGTCCCCCCTACTCATCCAGGCCCTCATAGCCAACAACTTCTCCCCTAACTCCTGAGCCTTGTCCTTGGTCAAGTTATCCCACTTGATCTTAGGTTTCCTGTACACCGCCCTCTTCCTCGTACTCCTCTTGATCTTCAGGTCCATAACTAAGAGCGTATGTAGGGTCGTGAGGTGCTCACTTGGGATGACCTTGCAACCCGTGCACATACCTTTATCACATTTCTTTCAGAGAAGATAATCAATTCGAGTCTTGCCCATTGAATTTCGGAAAGTGACCAGGTGCTCTTCCCTCTTCGGAAAACTAGAGTTAACTATAACCAAATCAAAAGCTCTAGCAAAATCCAACAGTGAATTACCTCCCTCATTCCTATCCCCAAACCAAACCCGCCATGCATATCATCATAACCCCTAGAACTAGCCCCAATATGGCCATTAAAATCTCTACCAATGAATAGTTTTTCTATGTGCGGGATACTATGCACCATCTCGTCCAAATCCTCCCAGAATCGCTTCTTGACCTCCTGATCCAAACCTACCCGAGGATCATATGCACTAATCACATTTATAGTAAACCCACCAACTACAAGCTTAATACTTATCAACTTATCATTTACCCTCCTAACCTCGACCACCAGCTCCATGAGGTCCCTGTCAACTAAAATACCTACCCCATTCTTACCCCTAACGCTTCCTGAGTACCATAGTTTAAACCCGTCTACATCTCGTGCCCTAGTACCCTTCCATCTAGTCTCCTGAACACATGCTATGTTGATCTTCCTCTTCTGAAGAATCTTAACTAACTCTATAGACTTCCCCGTCAACGTCCCAATTTTCCAAGACACAACTCTCAGTCTAGAGGCTTCCTTCACACCCCTGGACCCCACCCCCAGCCCCACCCGGGGAAATGACCTTACTCTCATATCGTACACTACCGCCACTATAAAGCAAAAGATATTAGGTAAACACTACCACTAAGAACAAGTAGAGGGAACGAAGGACTACAAGCTAGGAAACCGAGAGCTTAATACAACTCAAAGGAGCTATTACGAGAACAGTAATGCGAGCAGGCACTAGAACAGTGAATATAACACGTCTAAGAATCTACCCCTATGAAAACAAAGAATTAAAAGGGATAGATGGATTCTTAAGCTTAAAACACTAGTAGTAAAGATATAAAAACAAGCAAATGATGTCTACCATAAACAATCAATCCAACAACGGGTTACCGGCAAGGCAACCAAAGCTACTAGATGTGTACACAAACAAAAATTGCCGGCAAGGCAACAGTAAATAGATGTGCGCAAATTCAATTCAAGAAAGATGGAACCTGGATTACAGTCGAGATGTACAAACGCGCTTCCCAATCCACTGAATGTTGCTGCCTCCCGAACCCGTGTGCTCCGGCAAGGTGAACCGGGAAACTGCTCGGCGATCTGCTAAAAGAAACAACAAGAGGGAATTATGGATGATCAAATTTTAATGGCGCCGGCGGATTTTTCAGTGAATGAAGGGAATTGATTGGCGGATTTTCTGATGAATGAAGGGATTAATTCCAGTTAGATTCCTATATAATTCTTTTTTTTCTTCCTTTCACACACTCATATTTTAATGGCGCCAGCGAAAATACTGTGATTGTCTTCGAATTTGGTTTTCACGCTGATCGTAAATTCTATTTCTCAGCCAAATAAACTTTTGCAATCTTCTATTTCCTATTTTTCTCCATCATTCTTCGCCGGAGTTCCGTTGTGCAGGCGGCATTTTTGGGATTTTTATTATAAACAAATAACCAAAGATTACGGAGTTAACTGATGGTTTCCTAATCGCGAGATAAAAAAAGAAATGTAGAATTTGATTCGAGAAACTTTAAGAGTTTGTTGCAAAAATGTATGGGAGGAGCAAGGTATGCAGCACCAAAAAGAATCTGAGACCTTAGTTTCGGTCCGTATAAAAAAACTCTTAAAAATGGTTTCTTGAATCGATGGTCCTCCAACTCAGATACGTGAAAAGCACTTTTAGGAGAAGTTGGAAAATTAGGGGATGAGAAATGAAGGCGTCGATGGGAGTGGTGGTTCACGGCAGTAGTTCTGGTGGCAGAAATCCTTCAAAATTGTTTGCACCAAAAAGGTGCAAACAAGTCGAATTAAGCACAGGATTTGGGAACCTATGGAAAGAGATAACATAGTTAACAGGAGAAGATGTTGATTAACACGTAGCAGTTAGTCATGGAAAGCATATAGAGAGTATAACAATTAAGACATGGAATAAAATATTTACACGAAAGAAATAAATCAGGGAAAACGGATAATTTGGTGACGTATAAGCACTCTTCACCTTGCATATACGCCGCTCACATGGATTTCACATAATCGCACAGTCCGAGGGTTCCTAATTCCTTCAAGTCAAGGTTAGACACAACACTTATCTCAATCCACAGGCCACTCACTGCTGAATTACCGTTTTCCCTCTAATTTTCACCTCCGAACCACTCGTATCTAGTCATAATTAACTAAATAACATCAAATATTGCTAAGGAAATCAACTTCAGCACATAAACTTAGGTTTCCTAAATTTTCCCCAAAAAGTCAACAATCGACCTCGGGCCCGCTTGGTCAAAACTCAAGGTTCGGACCAAAACCCATTCACCCTCGAGCACGAATATGTAATTAGTTTCGAAATCTGACCCCAAATCGAGGTCTAAATCCCCAATTTACAAAAACCCCTAATTCTTCAAAATCGTTAATTTCTACTATGAACACCCTAGATTTTAGGTTGAAATCTTGTAAAATGAATTGAAAGACTGAAAGGACGAGTTAAGAATAACTTACCTATGATTTGGGGAAGAAGTGGTCTTTGGAAAATCTCCTAGAGGGTTTCTTGTTTTGAAAGTTTTGAAAAATGAGCTAAAATCCGTCTAAGTAAAGATTTACCAACTGCAGATGTCGCATTTACCACCTAAGCTTCGCAATTGCGAAGCTGGCAAATGCGAACCTGTCACACTTCTAGAACCTGCGCAAATGCGAGTAATCGGTTCGCAATTGCAAACATCAAACTTTCACAAATGCGACTATAATCTCGCAAATGCGAGAATCTTCAGTCCCAACCCATGCTCGCAAATGCGAGGCTCGCATTTGCGAGCCAGATCTCGCAATTGCGAGACCTGCAGACCTGAAGCACACTAGATATATTTTCTAAGTTCATTTCACTCTGTAGCCTATCCGAAACTTACCCGAGCCCTCGTGGCTCCAAACCAAACATGCACACAACTCTTAAAACATCATACGGACTTGCTCGTGCAATCAAATCACCAAAACAACACCCAAAACTATGAATGTCACACCAAATCACCTGAAATACCCAAGAACACCTTAGATTCCTATTTTCACAACCGGGAGTCTGAATCACGTCAAATGAATCTCGTTTTTTACCAAATTTCACAAATAGGGTATAAAAATTATTTTGGACCTGTACCAAGCTCCGGAACCAAAATACGGGCCCGATACAAATAAGATAAAACATTAACCAAATTCTTAAAACCATTAAAATTTAAGTCTTTTGATTATTAACAAAAATTCATATCTCGATCTAGGGTTTCTGGCATACACCCAGGTCCCATATTTCACTATGGACCCATCGGGACCGTCAAAACACGGATCTGGGTCCTTTTACTCAAAATATTGACCGAAGTCAACTAAAATTAACTTTTAAGGCCAAAAATTATTATTTCATCAATTTTCAACATAAAAGCTTTCCAGAAACACGCCCAGACTATGCATGCAAATCGAGGAGGGTAAAATGAGATTTTAAGGCTAAAGAGAGCAGAATTGAGTTCTAAAACATAAGATGACTCTTTGGATCATCATAATCTCCACCTCTAAAATAATCGTTCGTCCTCGAATGGACATTGAAAAGTGCCTGAACTGGTGAATACGTAGGGATATCTACTCTGCATGTCCCACTCAGACTCCTAAGTGGTTGTCTCAACAGGCTGACCTCTCCACTGCACTCGAACTAAAGGATAACTCTTAGACCTGAACTGACGAACCTGCCGATCTAGAATAGCTACTGGCTCCTCCTCATAAGTCAAATCCTTGTCTAACTGGACAAAGCAGAAATATAACACGTGGGATGGGTCACCATGATACTTACGGAGCATGGACACATGGAATACTGGATGAACTGTTGATAACCCCGCAGGTAATGCAAGCCTATAAGACACCTCTCCCACTCTCTCGAGAATCTCAAAAGGCCCGATATATCTAGGGTTCAACTTGACCTTCTTCCCAACCCTCATGAAACCCTTCATGGGTGACATCCACAACAACACTCTCTCCCCAACCATGAATACCACATCACGAACTCTATGGTCGGCATAACTCTTTTACCTGGACTGAGCTGTGCGAAGTCGATCCTGTATAATCTTGACCTTGTCCAAGGCCTCCTGTACTAAATATATACCCAACAACTGAGCCTCCCCCGGCTCAAACCACTCGACTGGCGACCTACACCTTCTACCATGTAATGTCTCATAGGGAGCCATCTGAATGCTCGACTGGTAGCTGTTGTTGTAGACGAACTATGCTAGGGGAAAGAACTAATCCCTCCATTCTCCGAAGTCTATAACATAAGCGCAGAGCATATCCTCCAAGATTTGAATAGTACGCTTGGACTGCCCGTTAGTCTGAGGATGAAATGTTGTGCTCAGCTCAGCCCTTGTACCCAACTCACGTTGTACTACCCTCTATAAATGCAAGGTCAACTGGGAATGATGACGCGACCGTCGACGAACTTTCTTTGAGTCCGTGGGAGTCCAACAACAAAGTCCATAGTGATACGCTCCCACTTTCCCTCAGGAATCTCCATCTGCTAAAGTAAACTACCGGGTCTCTGATGCTCATACTTCACCTGCTGACAATTCAGGCACCGACCTACATAAGCAACTATATCCTTTTTCATCCTCCTCCACCAATAATGTTGCCGCTGGTCCTGGTACATCTTGGCGGCGCCCGAGTGAATAGAATATCGAGAACTGTGGGCCTCCTCAAGAATAACCTCATAAAGCCACTCAACATTAGGCACACACATGCATCCCAACATCCTCAAAACACCGTCATCTCTAACAGTAAACTACTTGGAACCACCATTCCGAACTGTGTCCCTAAGGACCAACAAATAATGGTCGTCATACTGCCGGTCTCTGATATGCTCAAACAAGGAAGACCGAGCGATTGTGAAAGCTAGAACACGGCTGGGTTCTGATATATCTAGTTGTAACGAACCAGTCGATCGTTTTGAGAGTTAGAGCCCCGATCCCCTGATACCTGCTTTCCCCATGTTTTCTTCTGCTATTGGGACATTCTGGAGTGATTAGTTATGGAATTCAGAGAGTTTTGGGACGCTTAGTCCCTAATTAGGAGTATAAGCCATAGAAATTGGACCATAGTCGGAACTGTGTGAAGACGGATCTGGAATGGAATTCCGATGACTCTGTTACCTTTGTTGAGTGATTTCAGGGTTAGTAGAGCGTCCGGAGTGTGTTTTCGAGGCATGTAGCAGATTTAGGCTTGAATTGGCAAAAGTTAGATTTTTGACGATTTCGGTCGATAGGTGAAATTTGATATCGGGCTCAGAATGGAATTTTGGGAGTGGCTGTAGGTTCATGGTGTCATTTGTGACCTGTGTATTAAATTTGAGGTCATTCAGACTAGTTTAGGCGTGTTTCGGGATCGTTCGTAGATTTTGGAAAAATGCTAAGTTCTTAGGCTTGAATTCATGTTTAATTCTTGTTTTTAGTGTTATATGATGTGGTTTAAAGGCTCGACTAAGTTCAAATGAGGTTATAGGACTGGTTGGTAGTTTTGGTTGAGGTCCTAGGGGCCTCGAGTATGTTTCGGATGATCAACGGGGTTGTTATAGTATTTTCGCACCTGCGGATGTTGAACCACAGGTGCGGCCCCGCAGAAGCAACGAAGAGGTCGCAGGTGCGGTCTAGGGCGTGAGGGCTAGTGGCCACAGATGCGGCTAAAGAACCACATAAGTGGAACCGCATATGTGGAGAAAGGAGCGCAGGTGCGGGGCCTGGGGAATTAATGAATTTTCGTAGGTGCGGATCCCCAGCCGCATAAACGGGATAGCAATTGTAGTCGTCCCCTCGCAGAAGCGGAAATCACTGGTAAGAAATATGAAAAATCGAGGGTTTGAGTTCATAACTTCTAAAATCGATTTGGAGCTCGGGAATTGGCAATTTTGAGATGATTTTGAAGAGGAGATAAGTGGGTAACGATTCTTAACCTTATCTCACTTGTAAAAGTTTGGAAATGGGGGAAAAAGTTCCCAAATTGAAAATCCGAGATTTGAGTGAGATTTTGACCTCGGGTTTTGATGATTTTTGTTCGACTGTTCTCATGAGTGAGCAGGTGTTCATAAATTGTAAATATTACCTAATTTTGAGGCGTGGGCCCGAGGTACTTTTTTGGCGATTTTTCCTAATTTTGCGTCTTAGCTTCGAATTTATTAGTTGAACTAGTTGATTATAGCCATATTTACATTATGCAATTTATTTGAATAGATTCGGTCCATTCGGAGTTGAGCACTCGTGGCAAGAACGTGGTTCCAATTTGATTGAGGTAAGTGGCTTGCCTAACCCTGTGTTGAGGACTTCCCCCTTAGGATATTTGATACTAATTGTTGTGTGGGCACCGTGTACGTGAGGTGACGAGTACGTACACGGGCTGTTATTGCTAAAATCTCATTTTCCCTTCCTAAAACATAAATTGTTTCTCTAATATGATAAATTGTTTATCTTAGATTACGAAAGCATGCTTATGTGTTTAATTGCCTACTTGAACTTCTGTGCGCCATGCTTAGTTAAGCCCTTATATTCCTTAACTATGATTAATATAAACTGTGTAAATTCGATGTTATGCGTGTCATTCATCCTGCATGGAATATTTATTTTGGGACTACAAACGTATTCCGAGAAATCCCCATGTACTGCATATTTTTTTGGGGACTACAGACGTATTTCGGGAGATCCCCCTGCACTACATATTTATTTTGGGACTACAGACGTATTCTGGGAGATCCCCCTGTACTGCATATTTATTGTGGGACTACGGACGTATTCCGGGAGATCCCCCTATACTGCATATTTTTGGACTATGGACGTATTCCGGCTGATCCTCCTGTACTGCATGTTCATCTGGAACTATGGGATGGTATCCTGGGAGATTCCACCTGTGTTACCTTGTTTTGACCCGAGGGCTTCCTTGACTGCTAAGTTTTCGTGTCTAGACGGAGTTCATCCGGTATTCCGTGTGTCTATGCCCCGGAAGTATCACGGTGATCCAGCTTGTGTATTGGATTTCAGCTCAGTCTAGTTGGACAAGGATCTATCTTACGTTCAGGAGCCAGTACCCATTTTGGATAGGCAGGTCAGAAAGCTCAGGTCCAAGAATATTGCATCAGTAAAGGTCCAGTGGAGAGGTCAGTCGGTCGAGGAGGCAACTTGGGAGACCTAGCAGGAAATGCGCAACCAGTACCCTCATCTTTTCACAGCTTCGCGTATGTCATTATATTCGTTCAAGGATGAACGAGTGTTTTAGGAGGGGAAGGATGTAACGACCCGGCCGGTTGTTTTTAGAGTTAGAGCCCCGATCCCCAAATAACTGCTTTCAACACGTTTGCTTCTACTATTGGGATTTGCCGGAGTGATTAGTTATGGAGTTCGGAGAGTTTTGGGACACTTAGTCCCTAATTATGAGTTTAAGCCTTAGAAATCAGATCGTAGTCGGAACTGTGTGACGATGGATCCGGAACGGAATTTCGTCAACTCCGTTAGCTCCGTTGAGTGATTTCGGGTTTAGGAGCGCATCCGGAGTGTATTTTCGAGGTCTGTAGTAGATTTAGGCTTGAATTGGCGAAAGTTAGATTTTCGGCGATTCCGATGGATAGGTGAAATTTTGATATCGGGCTAGGAATTGAATTTCGGGAGTGGCTGTAGGTTTGTGGTGTCATTTGTGACCTGTGTGTCAAATTTGAGGTCATTCGGACTAGTTTAGACGTGTTTCAGCATCGTTCGTAGATTTTGGAAAATGCTAAGTGCTTAGGCTTGAATTCATATTTAATTCTTGTTTTTGGTGTTATGTGATGTGGTTTGAAGGCTCGACTAAGTTTGAATGAGGTTATAGGACTGGTTGGTAGTTTTGGATGAGGTCTCGGGGGCCTCGCGTGTGTTTCGGATACTCAACGGGAACAAAATAAGACTTAGGCAAATCTGATGGGGGCTGTTCTGGTGTTTTCACACCTGCGGATGTTGGACCGCAGGTGCGGCCCCGTAGAAGGGAAGAAAATGGCAGGTGTGGTATGGGGCGTGAGGGCTAGTGGCTGCAGATGCGGCTGAAGAACCGCATAAGTGTAACTGTATCTGCGGAGAAAGTAACGCAGGTGCGTGACCTGGGGAATTAATGAATCTCCGCTAGTGCGGATCCCCAGCCGCATAAGCACGCAGGTGTGGTGGTCCACTCGCATAAGCGGAAATCGCTGGTCAGAAATATGAAAAATCGAGGGTTTGAGTTCATAACTTCTAAATCGATTTAGAGCTCGAGAATTGGCAATTTTGTGAGGATTTTGTAGAGGAGATCAGTGGGTAACGATTCTTAACCCTATTCCACTTGTATTTCATCAATCTATAGTAAGTTCTTTAATCTATCAGGGAATTTGAGGTTAAAAGATTGGAAATGGGGGAAAAAGTTCCCAATTGAAAATCCGAGATTTGAGTGAGTTGACGTCGGATTTTGATGATTTTTGTTCGAGTGTGTTCGTGAGTGAGCGGGTGTTCATAAATTGAAAATTTTACTTGAGGCATGGGCCTGGGGTACTTTTTGGCAATTTTTCCTAATTTCACGTTTTAGCTTCGAATTTATTAGTTGAACTAGTTGCTTATAGCCATATTTACATTATGCAATTTATTTGAATAAATTCGGGCCATTCGGAGTTGGGTACTCGTGGCAAGAACGTGGTTCCAAGTTGATTGAGCAATCTCCATTAGGATATTTGATACTAATTGTTTATGGGCGCCGTGTACGTGAGGTGACGAGTGCGTACACGGGCCGTTATTGCTAAAATATCATTTTTCCCTTCCTAAAGCATAAATTGTTTCTCTTCTATGAACTTGCTCTAATATGATAAATTGTTTAGCTTAGATTAGGAAAGTATGCTTATGTCTTTAATTGCGTACTTGATCTTCTGTGCGCCATGCTTGGTTAAGCCTTTATTTAACTTAACTGTGATTAGTATAAATTGTTTAAATTCGATGTTATGCATGTCATTCATCCTGCATGGCATATTTATTTTGGGACTACAGACGTATTCCGGGAGATCCCCCTGTACTGCATATTTATTTTTGGACTACGGGCGTATTCTTGGAGATCCCTCTGTACTACATATTTATTTTGGGACTACAGACCTATTCCGGGAGATCCCCCTGTACTGCATAATTATTTTGGGACTACGGACGTATTCTGGGAGATCCCTCTGTACTTCATATTTTTTTTCGGACTACGGACGTATTCTGGGAGATCCCCCTGTACTGCATGATCATCTGGAACTACGGGACGATATCCCGGGAGATTCCACCTTGTGTTACCTTGTTTTGAGCTGAGGTCTCCCTTAACTGTTAAGTTTTCGAGCAATTTCTTTAACTGTCACTGAAAAATCTACTTATCTTTTGTACTGTTTTAAATCATTTATACTTACTCCAGTAGGGCCTTAACCTGACCTGGTCACTAATTGAACGCGATTAGGCTTGGAACTTACTAGGTACCAAATGTGGTGTACTCATTCCCTTTCCTGCACATGTTTTTGTGTGCAGATCCAGGTACGAGCTATCAGCCTCGTGGATAGTTGTTGCTTCTGATTCTAGGAGACTGCAAGGTGTTTCTGCCGCGTCCGCAGAATCCTCTGAGTCCCTTTCTATTCTATCGTTTAGAGTTGTTCCTATGTATTCTCCATACTTGTTTAGAGCTACAGTAGTTGTTACAAGCTTGTGACTATTTGTGACATTCCGGTTTATTGGAAAAGTATTTTTGTATGAGCTGAGCGACGAATATGTTATTTATATCATTGCCCTTATTTCCTTTATTTCTTGTGTTTTACTTTAATTTATCCCTTAATAGTAGGCTTACCTAGTCGTAGAGACTAGGTGCCGTCACGATACCTTTCGGAGGGTAAATCGGGTCGTGACACTAGCCTCACCAACTGATTGGCCAAAGCTTGAACATCTGATGCTAGCGGCCTCTCACCGACTGGGATGAACGTAAGGCTGCCCATACTCGCTGCCTTCCTACTCAATTCGTCGGCCACCACATTGGCCTTCCCGGATGATACAATATGGTGATATCATAGTCTTTAAATAGCTCCAACCACCTCCTCTGCCTCAAATTGAGATCCTTTTTCTTGAATAAATACTGAAGGCTTCAATGATCCGTGAAAACGTCGCACGACACGCCATAAAGATAGTGCCTCCAAATCTTCAGCACATGAATAATGGCTGCCAACTCTAAATCATAGACAGTGTAATTCTTCTCATGAACATTCCACTGTCGAGACGCATATGCAATCACCCTGCCCTCCTATATCAATACTGCTTCGAGCCCAACACGGGAGGCATCACAATATACCATGTAAGATCCTAAACTTAATGGTAACACCAACACCGACGATGTAGTCAAAGTTGTCTTGAGCTTCTAAAAGCTCGCCTCACACTCGTCCGACCATCTGAACGTGGCACCCTTTTGGGTCAACCTAGTCAAGGGGGCTGCTATATATGAAAACCCCTCCACAAATCGTCGGTAATAACTCGCCAAACCCAAGAAGCTCCTGATCTTCGTGGATGAAGTAGATCTAGGCCAGTTCTAAACTGCCTCAATCTTTTTAGGATCTACTTGAATACCTTCTGCTGATACAACGTGGCCCAAAAAAGCGACTGAATCCAACCAAAACTCGCACTTCGAAAATTTAGCATATAATTGACTGTCTCTCAGAGTCCGGAGTACTATCCTAAGGTGCTGCTCATGCTCCTCCTGACTGCGGAAGTATATCAAGATATCAATAAACACAATAACAAAGGAATCCAAATAAGGCTTGAACACTCGGTTCATCAAATCCATAAATGTTGCTGGGGCATTGGTCAACCCAAAGAACATCATCAGAAACTCATAGTGCCCATACCGCATCCTAAAGGCTGTCTTAGGGACATCGGATGCCCTAATCCTCAACTAATGGTAGCCAGATCTCAAATTAATATTTGAAAACACCTTGGCACCCTGAAGCTGACCAAATAAATCATCAATCCTCGGCAACGGATACTTGTTCTTGATGGTGACTTTGTTCAACTACCGATAATCTATGCACATCCTCATAGACCCATAATTCTTCTTTACAAACAAAACTGGTGCACCCCAGGGCGAGACACTAGGTCTAATGAAGCCCTTATCAAGAAAATCCTCCAACCGTTCCTTCAACTCTTTCAACTCTGGTGGGGCCATTCGTTATGGAGGAATGAAAATGGGTTGAGTTCTTGGAGCCAAATCAATACAAAAGTCAACATGCATGTCGAGTGGCATCCCCGACAGGTCTGCAGGAAATACCACTGGAAACTCACGAACAACAGGCATAGAATCCATAGAAGGAACCTCAGCACTAGAATCACGAACATAAGCCAAACAGGCCAAACACCCCTTCTCGACCATACGTCGAGCCTTAATATTAGAAATAACCCTGCTGGTAGATTGGCCAGGACTCCCTCTCCACTCTAATCGAGGCAACCCCAGCAAGTCTAATATCACTGTGTTGGAGTGACAGTCCAAAATAGCGTGATAAGGTGACAACCAATCCATGCCCAATATAACATCGAAATACACCATATCTAAGAGCAGAAGGTCTACACTAGTCTCATGACTTCTAATAGTGACCACACACAAACGATATACACTATTTACAACAATAGCATCCCCCACCGGTGTGGACACATATACAAGGTAACTCAAAGAATCACGAGGCACAACAAAATATGAAGAAAAATAAGATGACACATAGGAGTAAGTAGACCCCGGATCAAATACAACTAAAGAATCTTTACTGCAAACTGAAACAGTACCTGTAATGATAGCATCGAATGACTCCGCCTCAGGTCTGGATGGAAAGGACTAACATCGGGGTTGGGCCCCACCACTCTGAACCATATCCCTTGGACGGCCTCTAGCTGGCGGGCCTCCACCTCTAACAGCCTGACCTCCACCTCTAAGAATCTGGACCATACATCTAGCTACCTGACCCCTGCCTCTGGCTGGCTGAGCAGGAGGTGCAGCAACTGGTGCCGAAACCATGGCACAAGAACCCTGATGTTGTGGCTGAACACCCAATAATCTCGGATAGGTCCTCCGTATATGCCCATAATCACCACATTTGTAATATCCATCCTGATAATGTGGCTGTGGAAACTGAGACTAACCCGGACGAGCCGGATGACCACGATAAGAAATCTGAAGAGGAGGTGCTCTGATACGAGCTGGCGGTGCACTATAGGCTGGCTGCGCAGAAGAAGGTACTTAAGAACCATAACTTCCTAAAGCACTGTGGGATACTTGAAGCTGAATGGAATGCCCTGGGAGGATGGCCTCTAATAAAAGTACCCCTGCCTCCATATGAGGCGCCGCTGAACCCACCGGAATAACGAGGTCTCTTATCTGAGCCCTGACTTCCCTGTCCACGAACCATCTCGACTCGTCTGGCGACATTGGCTGCATCCTATAAAGAAATCTCGCTCCTAGTTTCTTTAGCCATCTGCATTCTAATAGGCTGAACAAGTCGCTCAATAAACCTCCTCACCCTCTCTCTCTCTCTCGGTAGGAAGCAGAAGAATAGAATGATGGGCCAATTCCACAAAACGGGCCTCATACTGAGTAACAGTCATGTTGCCCTGCTGGAGACGCTCGAACTGACAGCGTCGCTCCTCTCTCGAGGTGATAGGCAGGAACTTCTCTAAGAAGATATCTGAGAACTGGTCTCAAGTAAGAGCAGGCGACCCAGTTGTTCTGGTCAACAAATAATCCCTCCACTATTTCTTGGCGGAACCAGTCATCTGAAAAGCAGCAAAGTCGACACCATTGGTCTCCAATATACCCATGTTTCGAAGAACCTCATGACAACTGCCAAGATACTCCTGGGGATCCTCTGAAGTACCACCACTGAAATGAATTGGAAAGAGCTTGGTAAACCTATCCAATCTCCATAGAGCCTCAGAGGACATAGCAAACCCATCACCGAGCTGTGCCGTAACAACCGACTGAACTACTCCGACTGGATGAGTTGCTGGAGTCTGAAACTGGGGAGCCATCTTCTCTGGAGTGTGAGTAGCAGGAGTCTGGGCTCCTCCTCCTCCAGCCTGAGATACGGCTGGTGCCATGGGGAATGCGCCAGTCTAGGCTACACTCTTCATAAGGCTCATCAATCAGACCAAGGCATCTTGAAGAACTAGGGTGGCAATAAACCCCTCCGTGACCTGAGCTTGTCCAACAGGAATAGTTTGAGCTGGAACCTCCTCATCGAACTCTACCTGAGGCTCCATAGCTGCGGTTGCTGCTCGGACTCTGGGCTGAGCCGTTCCCTGCCTCGGCCTCTGGCACGGCCTCGACCTCTACCCCTCGTAGGAGCTGCTGCAGGAGGCTCTGGCTGCTGCTCATCCGAAGAAGTGGTACGTGTTCTCACCATCGGCGAGAGAATAAGAATAGAAAGTTCAATCAGTATTGAGATAGCAAAATCGCACGACAGAGTTGAATAAAAGTGAAATTCGTTCCTAAACTTCATAACCTCTGGGAGATAAGTACAGACGTCTCCATACCGATCTTCCAGACTCTACTAAGTTTGCTCGTGACTCGTGAGACCTATGTAACCTAGTGCTCTGATACCAACTTGTTACGACCCGAAATTCCCACCGTCGGGATCGTGATGGCGCCTAACACTTCACTTTCTAGGCAAGCCAATATTAGAACATTTTTACTTCTTTTAGTTTCTTTAACAGTAACATTAATAATGAACTAAATAACAAATATGTTTTAAGTACAAATGCGAAAGTTAAACAGCCAATCGTTTATTACAATTCCCTGAATCTGGTGTCACAAGTTCACGAGCTTCTAAAGTAATACACATAAAGGTCTAAAATAGGTATAAAGTTGTCTGAATGAAGTTCTACAGCTAAAAGAAAAGAGGATGGGGGATCCAGGAGTTGTGGGCGCTGAACAACCATACCTCAAGTATCCACAAATATCTTATCCGAGCTCACTATTGACCGCCGCTGGGACCGGCTCCAAAATCTGCAATATTGTGCAGAGTGTAGTATCAGTACAACCGTCCCCATGTACTGGTAAGTGCCGAGCCTAATCATGACGAGGTAGTGATGAGGCTAAGGCGGGGCACATATACTAAACCTGTACGCAGTATATAAAATGACAGAATAATAGAAATACTGAACAGAACTAAACATCCAACTGAAAATGACCACCACAGCCTCTAGAGTGAACCGGTGTTGTCCAGAGTTACCAATTCTTACTATATCAAATAATGAAAGAAATACCGAAAAGGAATGCATCTCAGGTAATAGAAAACATATAGTTTTGTTGCGGCGCACAACCTGATCCCACCAGACCATACAACAATCCCCCCTTATTCCTCCGTAATAATAAAAGTAACAGTATATAATATATATATGTTGCGGCGCACAACCCGATCCCACCTTATTTCAAGATCAATATGATCATGCACCCTTATTTCACCATATCAATCCACCCTTATTCCTCATGTTGCAGCGTGCAACCCGATCCCAACGTATAAACATATTCACCATTATTCCTCATGTTACGACGTGCAACCCGATCCCACTATATAAGTACCAAACACTCAATGTACACAATCAATTAACAGTCTAAATCACAAGGCCTTTATGACAAATAAATACTGAACTGAACCGAGAAAAAGGAAACCTTGATCAATATAAAATCTACTCAAATAATACTACAGAGCGAGGCCAATCCAGCAATTTACAATTTAAAAGGTGCAACCAAGTCGAATTAAGCAAATAGCAGGGATTAGGGAACCTATGGAAAGAGCTAACATAGATAAAAAGAGAAGATGTTGATTAACACGTAGCAGTTAGGCATGGAAAGAATTTAGAGCATATAACAATTAAGACAGGGAATAAAACAATTAAGACAGGGAATAAAACAATTAAAGGAAAGCAGTACATCAGGGAAAACGGATAATTTGGCGACGTATAAGCACTCGTCACCTCGCATATACGCCGCTCACATGGATTTCATATAATCACATAGTCCGAGGGTTCCTAATTCCCTCAAGTCAAGGTTAGACACAACACTTACCTCGATCCACAGACCACTTACTGCTCAATTACCGCTTTTCCTCTAGTTTCCACCTTTGAACCTCTCTTATCTATCCATAATTAACTCAATAACATCAAATATTGCTAAAGAATCAATTTCAATACATAAATTTAGGTTTCCCAACCTTTACCCAAAATGTCAAAAATCGACCCCAGGCCCTCTTGGTCAAAATTCGAGGTTCGGACCAAAACCCATTCATCCACTCACACCCGAGCCCGAATATGTAATTGTTATCGGAATCACCCCAAATCGAGGTATAAATCCCCAGTTTGCAAAAAAAAAAACCCAATTCTTTCAAAATCCCTAATTTCTATCATTAACACCCTAGATTTTAGGTTGAAATCTTCTAAAATGAAGTGAAAGATTGAGAGGAAGAGTTAAGAATCACTTACTTATGATTTGGGGAAGAAGTGGTCTTTAGAAAATCGCCTAGAGGGTTTCTTGTTTTGAAAGTTTTGAAAAATGAGCTAAAATCTTGTCCAAGTCAAGATTTACCAGCTGCAGATGTCACATTTGCGACCTGAGCTTCACAATTGCAAAGCTCGCAAATGCAAGAAAGATATCATAAATGTGAACCTGTCGCATTTTTGCAGCCTTCGCAAATGCGAGTAATCCGTTCGCAATTGCGAACATCAAATTTCCGCAAATGCAACACTAAACTCACAAATGAGAGAATCCCTAGTCCCAGCCCATGCTCGCAAATGCGATGCTTCTTTGCAAATGCGAGGCTCGCATTTGCGAGCCAGACCTCGCAATTGCGAGACATGCAAACCTGAAGCACACCAGCTATGTTTGCTAAGTTCATTTCACTCTGTAGCCTATCCGAAACTCACCCGAGCCCTAGGGGCTCCAAACCAAACATGCACACAAGTCTTAAAACATCATACTGACTTGCTTGCACGATCAAATCGCCAAAAAAAACACCTAGAACTACGAATCCAAATCACCTGAAATTCCTAAAAAGACTTTAAAATTCCTATTTTCACAACCGGGCGTCTGAATCACGTCAAATCAATTCCGTTTTTACCAAATTTCACAGATAGGGTATAAATATTATTTTGGACCTGTACCGGACTCTGGAACCAAAAGACGAGCCCGATACCAACAAGATCAAACATTAACCAAATTCTTAAAACCATTAAAATTTCAGTCTTTCAATTATTAACAAAAGTTCATATCTCGAGCTAGGGACCTCGGAATTCGATTCCGCGCATACGCCTAGGTCCCATATTTCACTACGGATCCATTGGGACCGTCAAAATATGGGTTGGGTCCGTTTACTCAAAACATTGGCCGAAGTCAACTAAAATCAACTTTTAAAGCCAAAAATTATTATTTCATCAATTTTCAACATAAAAGCATTTCGGAAACACGCCCGGACTGCGGACGCAAATTGAGGAGGGTGAGAATGAGAGTTTTAAGGCTAAAGAGCGCAGAATTGAGTTCTAAAACATAAGTTGACCTTTGGGTCATCACAACATCACTATTATGCTCATGAATTAGTGGCCCGTAAAGACTTTTAGTGTTCAGAGTACCAAGTTATTTATGTAATAATTTTTAATATATATGTATATATTATAAAATCATGAATACAATGTCAGTTTACAAAAATAATCTTATGATATTGAGCATAATTACTCATAATAAAAGGACATAACCGAAATTCTAGATACTAGTCTTATAATCCTATTATTTTTAGGACATAATATTATACATTCAGGAATCCTATTAGTATAATTATACTAATAGTATGTACCCTATTTGCATTCCTTTCGTTACCTCATAATTTTAGCATGTATCCTGTTATGTTTCTTTTTAATATAATTACTTTTGGGGTAGAGACACATTTTTAGTCATGTAATCCTATTAATTTTAGGAGATACTTCTTAAAAATTCATATTACTAATTTAATTTGAAAGCATATTATAATGTTGTCACGACCCGATTTGACCCTCCGAAAGGTGTCGTGACGGCATCTAATCTTTACGACTAGGTAAGCCTAATATTACGAAAAATGTAAAGAAAACACAATATTTAAAAGATAAAACGGTATATTGTGAATAACCAAAAATAATGCCACTCGGCATATACAAAAATAGTTTTTCGAGACCCGAAATATCGCTGAGTCACAAGCTTCTATAATATATTGTGGCTCTATACAAAAGTCTGAAGATACATAAGAAAACTCTAAATGATGGAGTAGAAAGGGACTCTGAGGATTCTGCGGACGCGGCATAAGTACCTTGCAGTCTCCTAGAATCAGCAGCAAATACTATCCTCGAGCCTGATAGCTCGTACCTGGATTTGCACATGAAAATATGTGCAGGAAAGCGCATGAGTACACTACATTGGTACCCAGTAAGTACCAAGCCTAACCTCGGTCAAGTAGTGACAAGGTCAGGTTAAGTCTCTACTGGAGTAAATATAATCAATTTAAACAGTAAAGGAGATAAGTAAATTCTACAGTAAAGAGTTAAAGAAAAGCATTCAAAAACTTAATAGTCAAGGGAGCCCTCGGCTCAGAACAAGGTCAACTCAAGGTGGAATCTCCCGGGATACCGTCCCGTAGTTCCAGATGACTATGCAGTACAGGGGGATCTCCCAGAATACGTGCTCAGTCCCAAAAATAAATATGCAGTGCTGGGAGATCTCCCGGAATACGTCCGTAGTCCCAATTTAAATATGTGGTACAACGGATCTCCCGGAATATGTCTGTAGTCCCAAAATAAATATAGAATATTGGGGGATCTCCCGGAATACGTCCTTAGTCCCAATTTAAATATGCGATACAAGATAAAATGACAAGTATTGCATCGATTTATAAAATTCATCAAATCACAGCTAAGGAAAAACAGTAAACTAACTAAACATTGTGCACAAAATATCAAATAGACAATTAGACACGTAAGCATGCTTTTCTAGTCTAAGCTAAACAATTTAAAATATTAATGTAATTTAATAGGAGAAAGAAAATTTATAATTTAAGAAGAAATAAATGGGATTCTTGCAATCACGGCCCATGTACGTAGTCGTCACCTCACGTATACCGCGCCCACACATCAAATAATATCAGACGTCCTAAGGGGAAGTCCCCAACACAAGGTTAGACAAGCTACTTACCTCAATCGCTCAAATCAACTTGAAATAACGCTCTTTCCACGAGTACCCGACTTCGAATGGCCCGAATCTATTCAAATAAATTGCATAACATAAATATAACTACAAGAAACTAGTCCAACTAATCAATTCGAAGCTAAAACACGAAATCTGGAAAATCGCCCAAAAAAGTCCCCCGGGCCCACGCCTCAGAATTGGGTAAAATTTACAAGTTAAGAACACCCGTTCATTTCCTAGTTCACTTGAACAAAATCATCTAAATCCGATGTCAAAATCTCATTCAAATCTCGGATTTTCAATTTGGGGAACCTTTTCCCCCATTTCCAAGCTTTTACCCTCAAATTCCTTAATTAGAAGAGGAAAACAACAATAGATTATTGTATTATGATAAAAATAGAGTTAGAATTTGTTACCCAATGATTCTCCTTCAAAAACCCTCGAGATATCGTCTCCCACCAAGCTCCAATTAAATTTTTATGTTATGAAATTTCAAACCCTCGAACTTCCCATTTCTGCCCAGCAATTTCCGCATCTGCGGTTCATGGGGCCGCACCTGCGGTCCCGCACATGCGGAAAAGCATCGCAGGTGCGAAACAACTTATCCAGGCTGGGGCCGCATCTGCGGTTCCCCAGCCACATCTGTGTCCCTGATGCCTTGGCCCAAGTCCTCTTCTGCAATTACTAAGCCACTTTTGCAGCGCCGCACCTGCAGTCAAACATCCACAGGTGCGAAAATGAACAGGTTCAGCTCCCTAGAAAATTTGCCTTATTCCAAAATTCTTCTTGTCGAGTATCTGAAACACACTCGAAGCCCTCGGGACCTCAACGAAACCTACCAACCAGTCGTATAACATCATTCGGACTTAGTCAAGCCTTAAAACTACATAAAATAACACCAAAATAAGGATTAAATATGCATTCAAGCCTAAGAACTTAGCATTTTTCCAAAATCCACAAACGATGCCAAAACACGTCAAACCTAGTCCGAATGACCTAAAATTTAACACACCGGTCAAAAATGACAATACGAACCTATAGCCACTTATGGAATTCCATTCCAAACTCGATATCAAAATTTCCCCTATCGGCGAATTCGTCGGAAATCTAACTTTCGCCAATTCAAGCCTAAATCTACTACAAACCTCCAGAACACAGTTTAGACGCGACCCCAAAATCACTTAAAGGAGCTAACGGAGTTGACAAAATTCCATTCCGGATCCATCTTCATACAGTTCTGACTACGATCAAATTTCTAAGGTTTAAACTCACAAGGGACTAAGTGTCACAAAACTCTTCGAATTCCATAATTAATCACTCCGGCAAGTCCAAATGGTAGAAACAAACGTGGGGAAAGCAGTTATTAGCGGATCGGGGCTCAAACTCTCAAAATGACCAGTCGGGTCGTTACATTCTCCCCCTCTTAAAATAATCGTTCGTCCTCGAATGAGTAATAAGACATACCTGAAGTTGTGAAAAGATGAGGGTACTGGCTGCCATATCCTGCTTAGTCTCCTAAGTCGCCTCCTCGACCAGCTGACCCCTCCACTTAACCTTTACTGATGCAATATTCTTTGACCTGAGCTTTCTGATCTGCCTATCCAAAATGGATATTGGCTCCTCAACATAAGATAGATCCTTGTCCAACTGGACTGAGCTGAAATCCAAAACATGAGCCGAATCACCGTGATACTTTTGGAGCATAGAAACGTGGAATACCGGATGAACTACTGCTAGGCTAGGAGGCAAGGCAAGATCATAAGAAACCTCCCCAACGCGCAGCAATATTTCAAAAGGACCAATGAACCTCGGAATTAGCTTACCCTTCTTCCCGAACCTCATGACACCCTTCATAGGCGATACCCGAAGCAAAACCCGATCACCAGTCATAAATGCCAAATCACGAACCTTCCGGTTCGCATAGTCTACCTGGACTGGGTTGTGGAAAGTCTCTCCTGAATCACATTCACCTTATCCAGGGCATCCTGGACCAAGTTTGTACCCAACAATCGGGTCTCGCCTGGCTCATACCATCCCACTGGGGACCGACACCGCCTACGTACAATGCCTCATACGGTCCCATCTGAATGTTGGACTGGTAACTGTTAATATAATCAAACTCTGCAAGTGGCAAGTATTGGTTCCATAACCCTCCGAACTCCATCACACAAGCACGAAGCAAAATCCTCAAGGATCTGAATCGTGCGCTCTGATTGTCCGTCCGTCTGAGGGTGAAAGGATGTGCTCAGATCCACCCTAGTACCCAACTCCTACTGAACAACTCTCCAGAACCGTGATGTGAACTGTGTACCTCTGCCTGAAATGATGGGTACTGGAATACCGTGAAGGCAGACAATCTCCCTGATATAAATCTCAGCCAACCTCTCTGAGGAGTATGTAGTCAACACTAGAATGAAATGGGCTAATTTGGACAGTCGATCCACGATCACCCAAATAGCATCAAACATTCTCAAAGTCCGAGGAAGTCCAACCACAAAGTACATGGTGATCCGTTCCCACTTCCACTCTAGGATCTCTAATCTCTGAAATAATCCTCATGGTCTCTGATGTTCATATTTAACTTGCTGACAGTTGAGACACTTGGCATCGTTCTCCGCCAATAGTGTTGTCTCAGTTCCAAGTACATCTTCGCGGCACCCGGATGAATGGAGTATCGCGAGCTATGGATCTCCTCAAGAATCCGCTCCCGAAGCCCATCCACATTGGGCACACAGATCCGACCCTACATCATCATCATTGAGAGCATGTGATTTTTCACCTACTAAATGCCCCTACAAAATTCGATAAATAAATTAATTTCATA
>ML413455.1:1440-22877 GCA_005239525.1 Nicotiana knightiana
GAGACGATTAATTAAGCTATAAGAAGTATCGGAGAAAGAATTCACCAACGGGGGAAACCATAACCTTAGACCTTTATTATTATTGTTTACATTATATTGTTAGTTAATTGTTAATTTATTATTTTGTTAGTAGAATTATTTAAACAACACAAATTGATATTTAAAAGTATTGAGAAACTTGACTAAACACCATTTTAGTATTTAATAAACTCAATTGATACGTTTAATTCTTCGTGGGATCGACTTTGGGCTTAATACCCCAGATTTATATTTGCAACGCCCGTTTAGTCTTTATAGGAGACATAGTTGAGCGTGATCAGCTAACCTGAACAACCTCTTATCCCCACCTCTACCCTCGAGTTCTTCATACAAACGACTAAAAGTTACAGTCTTGGCCGTTGTAACTGCTAGCTTTGCCTGTTTCATAGCCAACTTATAATTCTCCCTATTCACCCTTTTCTCCTTGTCGTCTACACTTTCCACCAATTTCAGATATGATGCTTTTTTGGTTTCCACTTTTCCTTGCACTTATTAATTCCACCACCAGTCTCCATTGTGACAACAAGAGTAACCTTTGAGATCCCTAATACCTCTCTTGCATCTTCCCTAATGCACTGCACAGTCGTGGTCCACAACGCTTGCGTCCCCACTACTCCTCCAAGGCCCCATAGTCAACAACTTGACCCCCAACTCATGTGCTTTAGCTTCCTTCAAGGCTCTACTTGATCCTATGTTGGTTATACATCTCCCTCTTCCTCCTCTTCATCGTGATCTCAATATCCATGACCAGAAGCCTATGAAGGGTCGAGAGGTTCTCACTTGGGATGACCTTATAATCTATGCATAGAACTCTATCTAACATCCTACAGAGTAAATAATCAATCTGAGTCTCAGTCACCGAACTCCGGAATGTGACAAAGTGCTCTCTCTTCTTCGGGAAACTCGAGTTTGCTTTGACCAAATCAAATGCTATAGCAAAGTCCAGCAGAGACGTTCCTCCTTCGTTTATATCTCAAAAACCAAAGCCACCATGCACATCATCATACCCCCAAACGTCGCTCCAATGTGGCCACTGAAATCTCCTCTTACGAAAAGCTTCTCGGTATGCGAGATACCACACACTATCTCATCCAAATACTCCTAAAAACGCCTATTGACTTGCTCATCCAAGCCTTCTTGGGGTTTGTATGCGCTGATTATGTTCAAAGTAAAACCTCCAACAACTAGCTTAATAGTCATCAGCATGTTATTCACCCTGCTAACCTCCACCACTAGTTCACAGAGGCCGTTATCAACCAGGATACCTACCCCATTCCTGCCCCCACCCTCACTGAATACCATAGTTTGAACTTGTCTACATCCCGCGCCTTATCTCCTACCAACCTAGTCTCTTGTACACAAGCTATATTAATCTTCCTTTTCTCAAGAATCTTCTCTAACTCTACAGATTTTCCAGTCAAAGTTCCTCTATTCCAAGACTCCACTCTCATCCTAGTAGCTCCCTTATCCCTCTTGCCCCTTACCCTCCCCCCTCCCCCCGCACCCCTTCCCCTACGCTGACACCTCTGAGGACAAAACCTTACCCTACCATCTTTCACCAAAGATACTATAATCTAGGAGTCACAACGCAAACACTATCCCAACAACATGCGACAACTTAAAATGAATTACCGCAATATAATCTACAACTAGAGGTCGCTATACAGGTGAACAAATAAAATAAAAAAACTAATGGGAACTATAATCTACAACTACATGACAAAAAAATAGGTGAATTAATAAAATAAAGGAGCTAAAGGAAACTAATAATCTAAACTAAATGACAGAAAAATAGGTGACGAAATACAATAAAGGAGATAAAGGGGACTACAATCTACAACCAAAGGTCAAAAAGAGAATGTACAAAACTAGAGCAAAAGTACTAGGGGATATATGAAACATAGATTTAAAATAAAGATGTAAACAAGTAGATAACAATATAAACAAGTAGGCGATGCAATTAATTTGACAATTCTTGGGAAAACATTAACTAAAGATTCAAGAGAAAAATAGGCAGGAAAGAAAATACAATTACGCTAAAATATTAAACTATTAAAATATCAAGACAAGAGAGGAACAATAGAAGCTAGATTTCATCCCTTGAAGTTAACGGAAATCTGGACGGCGAAGGATTGCGATGAGATTACTGCAATTGAAAATTTGAATGGCAATGAAGAAACCGAGCAAGGAGGTTTGTAATCCAATTGCAGAGTGATTCTTGTCTTCTTCAAGATGATGAAGAAAATTGTAGTCGTCTTTGATTCTCTGATGTTGAACAAGAACCCAGTTAAACAAGGAAGTCAAGGTAATGGGCGATGAATGTATGTCTGTGTCTTCCTTCGTGTATGTGTGTGTGTAGAGAAAGAGATAGAAAGAGTGACAAAGAGAGAGAGAGAGAGAGAGAGAGAGATGAAGGTTTGATAGAGAAGATGATCTCCGGAGAAGAGATTGACAGAGATGGAGTTGAGAATCGGGGAGGCACAATTAGGAATACGGTGTCGCACAACGTTCTTGATACGGTTTTCTTTTCCTTCTGATTTTGTTCTAAGCTAATAAATATCCAATCTATTGGCCAATGCTTAAAAATCCAAAGCTTAAGGCCTCTCCACAGCTGGAATAAATGCCAAACTCCTCATACTCTACGCCTTTATACTCAAGGCGTCTGCTACTGCATTAACCTTATGCGAATGATATAAGATGGTGATACCATAATCCTTTACCAACTCCAACCACTTCCACTGCCTCAAATTCAAATTCTTTTGCTTGAACAAATGTTGAAAACTTCGATGACCAGCGTAAACCTCACACCACACGCCATATAAGTAATACCTCTGAATCTTGAGCGCGTGCACAATAACTGCTAACTCCAAATCATGAATCACATAATTCTTCTATTGGGGAATCAGCTGGCGCAACACATAGGCCTATTGTCTTGTATCAACACACAACCAAGCACAACATTCGAAGAATCATAATAATACTATACATCCTCGATCCTAAGGCCAATACCAAAACTAGAGTTATAGTGAAAGGTGTTTTGAACTTCTGAAAGCTCTCCTCACACTCGTAAAATCATCTAAACGGAGCACCCTTGTGAGTCAACTTGGTCAGTGGTGATGTAATAGACGAGAACCCCTCCACAAAATGATGATAGTACCCAGCCACACCAGAGAAACTCCTGATCTCAGTGGCGGTAGAAGGTCTAGGCCAACTCTGAACTGCCTCAATCTTCTTCGAATCCTCCTTGACCCCATCATTAGAAACCACTCCCAGGAGTGCCATTGAATCCAACCAAAACTCAACTTGGCATACAACTTATTCTCCCTTAGAATCTGAAGCACCATCCTCCACTACTGCTCGACTCCTCCTTACCACAGGAATATACCAAGATATAATCAATGAACAAAATAATAAAAGAAGCCAAATAATGTTGGAACATATTGTTCATCAAATTCATGAAAGCTACTGGAGCATTAATCAAACCAAAAGACATCACCAAAAACTCATAATTCTCATAACGAGTTCTGAAATCTATCTTAGGGATGTCTAAATCCCTAATCTTCAATCGATGATACTTCGATCTCAATTTAATCTTTGAGAACACCCTAAAGCTGATAAAAAAATCATCAATGGGAGGCAGTAGATACTTGTTCTTGATGGCAACATTGTTCAATTGCCTATAATCAATGCATGTCCTCATGGAACCATCATTCTTCTTCACAAACAGTACCAGCACACCCCCAGGAGAAACACTCTGCCTAATGAACCCCTTATCCAACAACTCCTACAACAGCTCCTTTGACTCCCTCAACTCATCTAGAGCTATACGATATGGTAGAATTGATTTGGGCGGAGTGTCAAGTATTAGACTAATACTAAAAGTAATATCTCTATCGGGTGGCATACCTGGTAGGTCTACAGGGAACACATAAGAAAACTTCCTCACTACCAAAACTGAATAAATAGTGGGAATATCAACACTAACATCTCTAAAAAATGCTAGATACTCCAAACATCCCTTCATAACCATCTGTTGAGCCTTCAATAGGTAAATCACTTTACTAGTGGAACTACCTAGTGAACCTCTCCACTCTAACCTTGGTATGCCTGGCTGGCCGACGTCACGGTCTTAGTGTGACAATCAAGAATAACATGATATGGAAATAACTAATCCAACCCAAGTTCATCTCAAAATCCACCATAGCTAGTTATAATAGGTTCATCCTTGTCTCATAACTACAAATAGTGACCACACAAGATCGACAGACTCTATCAACTAAAATAGAACCCCTCACCGGTGTGGATACAGAAATAAGAATATCAAGAGACTCACGTTTCATATCCAAAGAAGAAGCATAATAAGATGACATATAAGAATATACTAAACTAGGGTCAAATAATACTAAAGCACCCTTGTAGCATACTAAAACAATACATGTGATCTGCATCTGAAGCAACTACTCTGGCCTCCCAGAAGAGGCATAACAATGGGCCTGCCCTCTACCTACTGACTTTCCCTTCGTGGATGGCCTCAGATAGACTAGCTCCACCCCTAGATGGCTATGCAGGTGTTGATCCCCAATTTTTCCCATACATATTTTGAAAATGCATATATATTTTCAAAATAATGCATGAGCATCAATTAGTATTTTTTCATAATTTTCTGTAATTTTAAAAGATTTTAAATTAATTTATTCCATCATTTTATTATCTAAATAATTACTAATTGCATCACAAATGATTTTATAATAATTTTATCATTTTATATTTATATTAATTTTTAATTATTTTATGCATAATTATATTTACTTCATTAGGTTATAATTGCAATAACTTTGCAATAATAGCCCATGTATGTATAATTACTTTATTTTTTATACGAAAATGAATTTTTATATTTTTATAGTATTAAGTAATTATTTTAAATCATTTTCATACACAAATAACATATTTCATCATTTATTAATTATTTTATAAATTATTTTTTAAATTGAGTGGGTATTTAAAATATAGCCCCTTTTAATTAATTTTTGGACCTCAGCCCAATAACTATCAGCCCAATTATCCTAACCCAAACCCAATAGCCCAATAGCCCAATATCCATAACCCGCCCTAGCCTAGAACTAATCCTAGCCGTTGATCTCAGAAGATTAACGGTCCAGGACACCCTTTCCTTTTTTAATTACACAAACCTCCTAACCTACCCCCATTTTTCTGAATCTGCCGTCCTTCAATCCCCTTCTCTTCTCTCTTATCTCTCACCCCGCTTCTAAACCTAGCCCACCGTCACTGAGATCCCCTTGGTTCATGGGGATTTCCTCTGATTTCATGCCTTATCCGGCCTCATCTCTCTACTGGTTGTTTGATTTTCATGTTACTTGAGGATAATCTCACGAGATTCGAACCAGATTTGGTTCAAAAATCTCTCCTTTCTCGGTTAATCCGTCTATATTCACTCCCATGTCTGTGAGTACTAATAATTTCGTGTTTTATAGTTTCAAATCTCTGGTTCAAACCAGGTTTGATTCACCTCTGTTTATTTTCATGAACCTGGCTATTTCTGGTTAAATCCGTTTAGATCTCTTTAGATCTGAAGCAGTTTTGAGTTTGTTTGGTATTTTTCCCTTAAGATTTTCTGTTTTTACTATTATTGTTAACCGATTTCATATTTCCCTAAAAGCCAGGGTTTTGATTTCTAATGAGGTTTCAGCAAAAATGTATAAACGTTTAAAAGTTTCAACTCTGGTTTTCTTCTTTACTGTATTGACTGATTTTTACTTGAGTTTAATCTCTATGTCTTCGATATACCTTAAGGTTTCAATTCTTCGACTGTTTGTTATAATGTTTTGCCCGTTTACTTTGGATATGTCAATTAAAGTGCTTAATTGAGTTACTTGCCTAATTAGGGTTTGAAATTGTGCTTTCCTTTAATACCGATATTTCCTTAGAAGATTTTTGCCTTCTGTATAATTGGGGATACTTCTTTTATTTCCCTTACTGGCCTGATTTTTGGGCTTTGATGATTATGACCGACCTATAATTGATTTCTAGACTTACTGCTTACCTTATTTAGTCCTAATCTTATCTACTGATTCTCCTTAATTTAAGTGATACTTACTTGATTTTGCTTGTTAATTGATTCCTATTAACCTTAATTGACTGATTAACTGATCTTCATACCTTATTTGTGTGCAATTGATTTTCATACCTTATTTGTCTTACTCTATCGTGTGCTATTTAAACCCTCTCTTTGTTCTGATTTCCAAAAAAATACACACACACACTGAGACTTAAACTGAGACACTAACACTCAGGCTCACTTACACGCTTTTCAACTTCTTCACTTTGCAACTTAAAACTCTCAAGTTTTCTGTTCTCTCAACAACTTAAGTTCTCTCTTTCTGTTACTATGATTTGCTGCACCGTCTGGCCGGCTGAAATCCAAGGCTAGACTCTCTAGATTCAAATTGCTATTATATTCCTATTTTCTTTCTTCTCAACTGATATGCTTTAACTCTTGTCATTCTATTTCTGTTCTATGTGCTTATTTGGTTATTTTATTTTGAAACCTCAGCATGCTTCTGTTTGATATATATACATATTATTTCACTTAGTGATAATGTAAACTATGTTATCTCTAATGATGTGAAACCTTGTCTAATTCAGTTGTATGTTCCTTGTTCCAAACATGAATAGATATTGCAAGTATGTAATTAATGTATGGCTAATTATGTCTGTTAATTCAAGTGTTCTTCCTTTTTGTGACTGATTTAAATACTGGTACAGTATCTATGTTTGAATAAATACCAATATATTTGAACCATATGTCGAATATAGATTCTGTTTATTTTTTGGTACAACTTTGTTTGCAACCATGTAATCTGAATCTGTTTGCTTCTGAAAATTAAACTGTTTTCCATACTGTCCCCCTTACCCCCTATGTACTGGTTTTCAAAATTCTACTCTTAGTTATATAGGTTCCTACCACCCCCAGTGTGAGCACTTCCTAGGGTCCTTGAGACTCCTCCGAACTCTAACACATTGTGTAACGACCAACCCGGCCGGTCGTTCCTTAAGATTTAGCCTTTTTTCCCCTGTTTCTGCTTTATCGTGTGTTTCTTAGCCTAATTTTGTCATGTTGAGTCGGTTGGTTCGGGTTCGGAGTGGTCATGGCGAGAAATGAGACACTTAGTCTCTTAAGTTGGCCTTATGGTTAGAAAAGTCAACCAGAAGTTGACTATTAGGTAAACGATCTCCGAATGGGGGGTTAGGTGGCTCGGATAGCTTTGTTAGGTGATTTTGGACTTAGGATTGTGTTCGAAATGTCATCGGAGGTCCACAGTAGAATTAGGCTTGAATTGGCGAAACTTAGTTTTTGGCAATTTCCGGTCGGCAGTGAAAAAGTTAGCTATCGGGGTCGGAATGGAATTTCGGAAGTTGGGGCAGGTTCATAGTGTCATTTTGGATATGTGTGCAATTTTTCAGGTCATTCGAACGTGTTTTTGTTGGTTCAGCATCGTTGGGGAATTTCGGAAGCTTAGGAATCCTTAGGCTTGAATTATGGATTAAATTGGTGTTTTGATGATATTTTGAGTGTTCCGAGGGTTCGACTAAGTTCGGGTGATGTTATATAAGGTATTTGTATTTTTGGTTGGGGCCCTGACGGGCTCGGGTTGATTTCGGATGGCCGTCGGAGAGTTTGAAAGTTGGAAATTCTGCTGGTGTGCTGCTGTTCTGGTGTTCCGCACCTGCCGAAAGGTGGCCGCAGGTGCGCTATGGTCATTGCAGGTGCGGAGGTTGGCTGGTTGGGGTTGCATCGCAGGTGCGGAAGGTAAGTCGCACCTGCGAGCCTGCAGGTGCGGCGGTTGGATCGCAGGTGCGGAAAGAGGACTTTAAGTGAAGTCCGCAGATGCGGACCTTTGGTCGCTGGTGCGGGGGCCACAGATGCGGAAGATGGACCGCAGGTGCGGAACACCTGGAAAGAGCATATAAATACCTGCCTTCGCGAATTATAGGCATTTTCATCATATTTTCATTCGAGCGCTTTTGGGAGCAAATTGAAGAGGGATTTCAAGGGATTTCCATGTAGGTAAGTTTCTTGGACCTAAAGCTCGATTCTATTTGATATTCGACTGATTAAGTATGGAATTAGTGGAATTTAATGGTATAATTTGAGGGGTTAGGGCTTGGGAATTTGAGACTTAAAATTGAGGAATTGAGGGGTCATTTGTGGTTGGATTTTGATGCATTTTATATGTACAGACTTGGGAGAGGATGAGGATTCTTGTGATGTGATTTTTATTGAATTCCGAGACTTTGGCTCGGGGTCGGGTTTGGCCAGTTTCGGGAATTTCGGTTAAATTTGATAATTTTCGAGTGGGCTTTCTTCCTTTAACGTATATTGATGATATTAATCTGGTTTTGGTTAGATTCGGAGCAATCGGGAGCCGATTCGAGAGGCAAGAGCATCACAAATTAGTATTTGGGCCGGTTTGAGGTAAGTAATGACTGTAAATCTTGTCCTGAGGGTATGAAACCCCGGACTTTTGTATTTTCTCACTATTTGTTTGGAGTGGCGCACATGCTGGATGACGAGTGTGTGGCGTGCACTGATAGGGGGTGAACTGGTCCGTCCCGTGGCAACTATTGAGTTGCGTATTTGATTCTAAAGCATATGATATTTCATGTTTTAAAGATTATCACTATGTTTTGGGAAGAATGCCGTATTTGGGCCTCGTGCCATGTATTTGGACCCCTTGGGGGCTTTTAGTGCTATTTTTCACTGTGTTGACTTATGATTTACACTCAGTCATATTATGTATAATTGATTTCAAAACTCAGTATTATTGACACTGTTTTGAGATATAAAATGATATTTTGGGTCGAGTACCCTGTTTTACTGATAGTCCGAGTGGATTTTTGAGGGATTTCTGACTGAGTGTTGCCGAGGGCCTATGTTGTGAGGATACTATGGGATCGGGTTGCACGCCGCAGCATGTTACATTGTTTATGATATGTGAGAGGCCGAGATCCTGAGTGATTATGCCACGTGATGGCTTGATATTAGCGTTTGGGCTGTAGGAGCCCCTCCGGAGTGTATACACACCCCTAGTAAGCGCAGGTACCTACTGAGTGCGAGTGCCGAGTGCTGAGTACCGAGTGCCGAGTGACGAGTGATTGGGGGGCATGAGTGACTGTGAGGTTGCCCGAGGGGCTGACACCAAGTGATGGTGAGGCATGCTAAGTGACTGATTCTGAGGGATGTTATGCCCGATGGGCGATTTATGAAATGTGTTTTTTTCCCGAGAGGCTATTTATGATTTCTATCATTCCTGTATTAAATTATCTTGATTTCTATGGAATTTGTGAGGAGGCACATTTTAAATGATAGTTTACTGAGATTGACTTTTAAATGTTATAAGGCATCGTATCTGTGTTTTCTAAAAGAAGGAGTTCATTTTCTATGAATTTATGACTGCTTTTACGTGTTTCGTTGCCTTAGACATTATTTACTTTTATTACTACTGATTTGACATACTCACATTACTCCATACACCTTGTGTGTAGATTCAGGTGTTGGATCTGACGCTAGCTATTTTTTGCATTCTGGTTGGAGCTTTGTTCGGGATTTTGAGGTAGCTGTTTGGCATCCGCAGCATGCCCTCTTTCCCTTCTTATCCTATTATTTGATATCATTTCCTAGAACTGGTTGTAGTAAAGAAATAGTAGTACGTTGTATTGGTTGTAGAGGCTCAAGACGGTTGACTCCAGGTTTTGGGGCAATGTATAAACTATTTTATTCATTTTATTTCTTTAAACTGTTAAACCAGAAGAATTTTTTGGAATATCGAACCGTCTTGAATTTAAGGGAAATTCATTATATTATTTCGCGGTGGATTGGCTAGCGTAGTATCATGATAGGCGCCATCACGACCGGCTTAGTATTTGGGGTCGTGACACATTGAGGTTGGTCTTCCAATCTTTTATGAATTGTTTCTTTATGTTTGGACCTGGTGTGAGCATTGTTCGAGGTCCCAGAGGTCCCTGGGAACTTTGACGCACTAGGAACCTAATTCTATGTGCCATGGATGGATCCTCCTGTATACTTCAGACTTGCTTTGCTTGATGGTCTGGTTCCCAGGTTTATAGTGGGCCTATGAAGGCTCCCTATGGTATAATGAATTTTGTTGTGTAATTTATTCATTATAGGGATGTAATAATGTAATAATCTCTGAAATAAATAGATCTGGGGTTATTAGTAAAAGCTGGGGTTTTTTTATATATCTTTGTTAAAAAAATCGGGTAGGAATCTTGCCTATAGGTCTATTATGTTGGTTAATTATGTGTATGATACCGTTCATTTAGAGATCCTGCCTATAGGACATTTTTCTGACAGTTTGTGACTCTGAATATTCATATTTTTGGCATATTAGAGAAACTGCCTATAGGTCTTTGTTAATTCTGCATGAATCCATGTTCATAGGATCTACATATATTTCCAATCTCAATGTGCATTAGTGATCATGTATATAGGATCATATTTTTATGAATCAATAAACTTTCCTGGTGACTTGTCTAAAATTCTGCCCATATGTGATTAATAGAATTCATGCCTATAGGGATTAAAAATCAGTTTCAACTTAGATATCATGCCTATATGAGATATAAAAATTAAATTTCTTCAATTTAGATACCATGTTTATAGGAAATAAACAAATCAATTCCAACACTTAGAAATCATGCCTATAGGAGTTAATTAATTCTGCAAATTAGAAAGCATGCTTATAGGATCTAAAAAGATAAAACCTGTCTTTATGAGCAATTCACTTAGAAACCATGTTATAGGTCTATAAGTAACAATAGTAGATGCCATGCCTATAGGACTCTTCTCTGGTTATCACTTAGGCAAACTTGTAGAGCTATTAAGAATTCTGGGTCTAAAAGGAAATATCAATCTATAGGATGATAGTGAAAGTTGGATAACAATTTGGAGGATTCATATGGTGTAACTTTCGTAGGAATTTTGTCAAACATCTAGCATGAAAATAGACAATAAAAATCTACAATGGTGATCAAAATCTCCCTTAACCAATTTCAACAAGACACTACCAAAAATGGTTCGTATAACCCCACATACTACAACCTAGTGTCACATGCATGGCCTATTTCTAACCCCCACAATATACTTGAACTCGTAACCTCTTGCATGAAAGCTTAGGAGTAGGACTTACCCGGATAGATGATAATCTAGTGATTGGCTTCCTTGATTCTTGAAGGTTGGTGAAAGATTGGGTGATTGGAATGCTAGGTTTCCACCTTTTCTCTCTAAAGTGTTCTTACCTCTCTCTAAAATCATCAGAAATATGCTTCAAAATGAGCCCCTAAGATTATTTACCAAAATGGGGTCGGGTTATAAAAATACGAAAATGGACCCTCTAAACTCAGGTCGGCGGTCGCAAAATGGGCCCATAATAGATATGTGCCCCGTAAAATGGGCTGCAAAAATTATGCCAAGAACTGGCTAGTCTGGACCGGTTTGCAACTGATCTGCAATCTGCTAACCACTTATGCGGCCGCAGAATGGACCGCAGAATCGAGAAATGAAATTTCTCATGCCAAAACTACGACGAAAAATGAGGACCGCGAAATGGATGTGCAGTTGCATAAATGACTGCAAAACATCCTTCAAATTTCTACAAACTTTCTGCCCAACTCCGTGATGGATATGCGTCCCGCGGAGTGGTTTTGCGGTCGCGAACTTAACCGCAAGACTACTTTTCTACCAAAAAGTCCACTAACTTCTTCAATGCATTTATGCAACCCAAACACAAGTTCGGCGCAAAGAATTTCTACTTCCTTCAAACACACAATTCTACCTCGACACCACAAAACATCAAATTCCTTGAAAAACTTTTACGGGGCCTTACAAGGTACAGGACCGTCGACTAGGCCGTTGATCGACTAGTCCACTGCTAATAAGCCTTTCCGATTCAAAAAGAATATTTTTATAAAGCGTGGACACTCATCAAGCGCCACTATGTTGATAATAGGCAAGAGTGGAATATGATGTTTGAAAGCATGCTTATGAAAAGCTATAACACATAGCCAAATAATTATACATGATGAAGAAACATGTAAACATAGCATTTAATAATGCGGTAACTAAGTAAGGAAGAGAAGGAAAAGAAAAGCAAAAGGAAAATAGTTAGCATGGTTCTCAAATAAACATAAATTTGTAAACATGATTAAATATTAAAAAAGATAAAGGAGAAGGGAAAATGGATCTCATGGTGTAACAATTTCAAGCAAACAAAAGGACAGGGAAAAGGAGGTACATGAAAAAAGTCAAATAAAGCAAATGATAATCCCACACAAGCAAAAGTTTGTTTATGGTAAGATTCTAAGTTTTCCAACAGATTTGCCATGTTGACGCACCCCGTTTTCTCGCAAAAGCGAGTTTCGAAATGTGACAACTCTTTTAAATAGGTATAAAAAGAGAAGGGTCTCCACCTAATGATTTTTAAGGTACGTTAGGAAACCTATTTTCAAATAACTTTATTCTAACTAGTCAACGTCATCAGAGAGCGGGTAAGGGCTTAAGTTACCTTGAAGAGAATGTGTTAGGCACTTTTCGAGGTCCACAACTGTGATTCCCGGACGAATCTTACTATGTGGGATTATTAAGGTATTAACCAATTATCTTAAGTAAGCATACAAATTAATTATCAAACTAAATAAATAACTGTCAAAACAAGTTATTAATTATTCTCGGTGGAGCGGGATGATTGAATATAATCCAACTACTAATAATTAACTAATTTAAAGTAGTAGTACGGAAACGAGGCAAAAATAATAATTCGGAATAAAAGATACTTCATTCATTGACTAATATTAATTGGTAAAACCTTTTTATGAGAAAGATGTTCAAACCTTAGAACTACTTAAGAAAATCTAAATCTCTTATTAATACAAACCAT
Organism: Nicotiana knightiana; assembly: GCA_005239525.1. Taxonomy (NCBI): domain Eukaryota; kingdom Viridiplantae; phylum Streptophyta; class Magnoliopsida; order Solanales; family Solanaceae; genus Nicotiana; species Nicotiana knightiana. The sequence goes on from ML413455.1 coordinate 14,457, forward strand.
TAAGACTAGATATACAGGAGCAATTAGACACAATGGGGGATCCTAAAGTTTTTAGCCTAAAGGATCACCTCGTGCAACATAGATAATACTTCGCAACCTTAAGTGCAATGGTTGCTCATATTAACCAGCGAGAACATACTATCATTTCCAGCTACCTAATTACTATCTTTAAGTTGTTTACCTAAAGCTCAGTAATTCAATTCTAAGTTGTACCCTATATGTGCCTACCCATCCCATGTGTGTTGTCCAGGAGGTGTTGGACAACTATAAGGGCGGTTTTGGAATCATCCTAGGTTGCTCAAAATTAAAATTCTAGGCGCCAATTAGTTTAAATAAATAGGACTTCACAGTTAGCATAAAGGGGCTCATGTTTACCTCTACAAGTAAATTCACATGAGTGTCAGACTGTTACTAATTAAACGGGTCTTAAAGAGGTGGCAGAATTAAAGGTTAGCCTATCGAATTGTCTTATGAACATGATTTCTAATTGCTAAGGTATGCCGGGCAATTTATGAGTTAGTCTATATTATCGAATTACTTTATTTGGCCCTAAAGCATGGTCTCTAGCTGAAGTTGTAAGCGGCGAATCGTGGTAATGAAGGAATATAAACCAATTGAATGTCCAGCCTATAGACATGATTTCTACATGGGTATAGTAGGTAGATTTCATTATTAAATCTTATAGGCAGGATATCTAGGTGATTCACGTCTTAAATTGTCTTAAGTTGTGCAGTGGTTAAGTAATATAAGCATTTACAATCATATAGACATGGTTTCTAGGTTTAAGGCAAACATAGTTTTTTAAACAGTGGTAGCACAACAATTGGGTTATTAAAAGTCCTATAGGCATGATTTCTAAGTGTAGTGGCACAGATAGTCAAAAACATTAGCATAGATAAGTCTTATAGGCATGATTTTTAGACGTCATTGCAAGTCGCAATGGCAGTGTTTAGTTACTTATTGCTTGAGGTCCTAAATCCATGATTTCTAAGCGGGATAGGCAAAGTTCAAGGCCCTATAGGCATAATATCTATTAACAAGTAATACGCAAAAATAAAGCATGGTTGACAAGTAGCAGGAAAGGTTATTTGGACCTATAGGCATGTTTTCTACCCATTCATTCAAGAATTAAACTAACATATGCCCTTTTTTGGAACTAAAATGCCTCTATCTGCAATGATGGAAACAGGCACACCATGAAATCGGACAATCTCTGAATGTAAAGTGGGCCAATCTCTCTGAAGAGTATGTAGTCACAACCGAAAAAAGTTTGCCGACTTGGTCAGCCTGTCGATAATGAACCAACGGCATCAAACTTCCTCAACGTCTACGGCAACCCAACTACAAAGTCCATAATAATGCGCTCCTACTTCTACTCTGGTATAACCATCTGCTGGAGTAGTCCACTTGGCTTCTGGTGCTCATACTTACCTTGCTGGAAATTTAGTCTCGCTACATACTCAACTATGTCCTTCTTCATCCGCTGCCACCGATAAAGCTTCCTCAAGTCGCGATACATCTTCGTAGCACCTGGAGAATAGCATACCGAGAACTGTGTACCTCCTCTAGAATCTTCTTGCTCAAGCTATCCACATTAGGAACACATAGGCGACCTTGGAGTCATAGTACACCATATTCGCCGATAGTAACCTCTTTGGCACCACCCTATAGCACCGTATCTCTGAGAACCAACAAGTGTGGATCATCATATTAACGAACCTTGATTCGCTCAAGTAATGAAGACTGATCCACAACACATGCAATTAATCAACTTGGCAATAAAATATCCAACCTCACAAGTCTGTTAGCTAAGGACTGAATGTCTAAAGCCAATGGCCTCTCCTCTGCCGAAATGAATGTCAAATGACCCATACTCTCGGCCCTTCTTCTCAAGGCATCCGCAACCACATTCGCCTTGCCCGGATGGTAAAGGATGGTAATATCATAGTCCTTCAGTAACTCAAGCCCCCTGCTGCCTCAAATTAAGGTCCATTTTCTTAAACAAATGTTGCAAGTTGCAGTGATCGATGTAAACCTCACAGGACACCCAATAGAGATATGCATCCATATTTTGAGAGCATGAACTATCGCGGCCAACTCCAAGAAACTCATGATCTTGGTCAATGTGGTAGGACGAGGCCAACGTGGGACTGCCTTGGTCTTCCAAATATCCACCTTAATACCCTCACCTGATACAATATTCCCCAAGAAAGCCATAGCATCCAACTAGAACTCGCACTTGGAGAACTTAGCATATAACTTATGCTCCCGCAAGTTCTGAAGCACTAACCTCAAATGATGCTCGTGCTCCTCCATACTACACGAGTAGACTAATATGTCATCAATGAAGACAATGAAAAATGAGTCAAGATAAGCCTTGAACACCCGATTCATCAAATCCATAAACTTCGTCAGGGCATTAATCAAGCCGAAGGACATCACTAAAAACTCATAGTGCCCATACCTAGTCCGGAAAGGAGTCTTCGGTACATTCGAAGCATGAATCTTCAACTGATGATACCCAGATCTCAAGTCCATTTCACCCTGGCACCCTGCAACTGGTCAAACCAGTCATCAATGTGCGGCAACATGTACTTATTCTTGATGGTGACTTTGTTCAACTAGTGGTAATCAATGCACATCCTCATACTCCCGTCCTTCTTCTTAACAAACAACACCGAGGCACCCCAAGGAGACACACTAGGTCTAATGAACCCCTTCTGAAGCAACTCTTGAAGCTTCATCTTTAACTCTCTCGGCTTCTTGGGATCCATACAATAAGGCGAAGTAGAAATAGGCTGGGTGCCTGGCACTAAATCAATGCCGAAATTTATATCCCGATCTGGAGGCATACCTGGTAGATTGGCAAGAAATACATCAAAAAACTCTCGTACCACCGGCATTGAATATAACACGGAAGTCTTTGCAATAGTATCCCGAACAAAGGCCAAATAGGCCAAACAACCCTTCTCGACCATATGTCGAGCCTTCAAGTAAGAAATAACCCCGATGGAAACAGACGAATCCCTCCATCCTAATCTGGGAAACTCAGGCATCGCCAAGGTAACAATCCTGGCATAGCAATCAAGCATGGCATGGTAGGGGGACAACCAGTCCATGCCCAAGATAACCTCGAAATCAATCATATCAAGAAGTAGAAGATCCTTTCTAGTCTCATATCCATAGAAAGTCACCACACAGGACCGATAGACCCGATCCACAATAATAGAATCACCTAGTGGCATGGACACATATACAGGAACGCCCAAGGACTCGCGAGATACATCCAGATAAGGAACAAATAGAGAAGAAACATAGAAATAAGTAGAATCTGGATCAAATAATATTAAGGCATCCCTACAGCAGAAAGAAATAGTACATATGATCATTGCATCGGAGGTGACTGTATTTGGTCGGGTGGGGAAGGACAGAATCTAGTCGAAGTGCCACCTGACTGACCTCCACCTCTAGGGAGATCCCTACCCACCTGCCATCTACCTCTGCCCTGCCTGGTGGGCGATGTTGGTAGCTGGTGCGGTTGGAACAAAACCACTTCACATGGCCAAGATCCCCACACTCGATACTATCCCTCGGAGCAGTGGACTGTTGACCGAAAGTCTAACCCTCATGGCTTGAATACACACTGGAGGAACCCTAAACAACTAGCAGACGGTAAGTATCTCTAGAATGGCACTGAAGTAGGGTCGTGCTGGAGCACTCCAAGCAGGCGGTGGTGCTGACTGCATAGACCTGCTAGACTGACCCCTCATGAATGTCCTCTGCCCCCAGGTGGGGCACCACTGAATCCTCTAAACTGTTGCAGCCACTTGTCCCTGGGCGCAAACTCTCCAATGTGGTTGTGAATACACTCGATCCTTTGAGCTATATCCATAACTTGCTGAAAGAGAGTCCCCAAATCTGCCTCACGGGCCATAGAAACCTAAATTTTAGGGTGCAAACCTGCAATGAACCTCCGTACCCTCTCTGTGTCTATGGGGAGTATTATAGCTACATGGCGAGACAAGTTAGTGAATATCGTCTCATAGTCGGTCACAGACATATGACCCTGACAGAGTCGCTCAAATTGACCCTGATACTCCTCTCCCTCTGAAGGTGGTATGTACTTTTCCAAGAACAGATGTGTAAATTGATCCCAAGTCAAGGGAGGTGAACTTGCTAGCCTGCTAAGGAGGTAAGCTTTCCACCATCTGCAGGCCTTACCCTCAAGCTGAAAGGTGATGAACTCCACGCCATTGGACTCCAATATCCCCATGTTCCGTAGTCTATCCTTGCACCATTCAATGAAATCTTGAGGGTCCTCTGACCATTCACCTCCAAAGTTAGGGGGCTAAGTCTAGTCCATCTGTACAGTCGCTTCTGCTGATCAACAGTCGTGGCTGGTACAGACTCTAGCACAGTCGCTGCAACTGACTGGGGCCCGGGCCCGCCCGTAGTTAGTGCACCTGGGTCTGATAAATGGGAGCAGTGTGCTCTGGAGCTTGAGCAGTTGGGTTTTGTGCTCCCCTGCCGCCTGACATGTGGTTGGGCTTGTTCAAAATAAATCAGCCTGCATCATAGAGTCATGAACTGCAGCATATGGCCCATGAACTCCTGGAATCCCGATGTGGTCATGAAATCTGCTGAGGTTGGCTCAGCTAATGGTGCCTCATGCCGCTCATCAAAAATAGGATCCTCTACTGGATCCACTAGTGGTACAACGGGAGAAACTCTAGGATGCCTTATCCTGTGACAGGAGTTAGAACCCTTCCCTGATCTCTACCTGAGCCTCTAGCAACGGGGGGAGCAGCTCCTCTACCGCCTGGTACATTCGCCGAGCGCGTTCTAACCATCTGTGAGATGTCAATAGAAAGATACTTGGCACAATATCAACGGAATGATATGAGATGAAGAAGAGAATTTTCCTAACACCCTATAACCTCTCAAAGATAAGTACGGACGTCTCTGCACTGAACCGCAAGCCTCTAATAGGCCTGCTCATGACTCGTGAGACCTATGTGAACCAAAAGCTCAGATACCAAGTTTTCACGACCCAAAACCCATAATAGGTCGTGATGGCACCTAACACCACCATTAGGCAAGCCCACATGTGCACCTAAAATTTATTTACTCCTTTTTAACATTTATAATGTAAGTTTCTTTTTTAAAAGAACGAAATAAGTAAGATCTCATGCAACCGTACATACTCTTTTCTCTGCAAAATACCAGCGTGAAAAATTTGTCCACTGTAGTGACAGTGATGATAAGTACAACAATATATAAAAGCAAAAAGGCCCCCGAAATTCAGTGCCAGGAGTGCATGAGCAATCTAGAGAATATACAAAACTAATGCAACTATTATCTGAAAGGTGATAGACAGAAATAATAAACAAGGTAGAGGGAGACTCTAGTGTTGTAGATTGTATAAAGGCAAGAAACCCACCGCTAAGTCTCCGTAGAAGTGTGGCTAGGCGCCTGTGTGACCATTGGTGTTACACCCCATATTTTCATATGTGAAAGTACGCCATAAGTAAATTGATGAAAGCTCGGCAATGAGATTATTTTGAAGTTACAAGTATTATGCTATTTCAAACAAGATATAAGTAAATTCGTGAAGATGAGAGGGTAAGCTGTCACGACCCAAAATACTAACTCAGGTCGTGATGGCGCCCAACACCGGGGTTAGGCAAGCCCACACTTAAAGTATTAATGATTCCTCCCATGCTCGGTTAAACATCCCAACACGTGCCAAGTTTTAAAGTTCAAAAATATTAATTGAAAAAGATAGCAAGCCATTCCTACCAAAAGCAGTCAAAAGAGGAATGAGCCAATATATACATATATAGACCTGCAAAACCAAAATAACAACTACGTGGGTGCCAGGAACTAGTGTCACAAGTCCTACGGGCATACTAACAGAATATACAAAACATAATATACAATCCCACTATCTGAAAGAAATAGACGGGAAATAAGCAAAAGAAAACTCCATGGTGCTGCCGAGGATCGTCAGGAGAAGCAGCTCACCGTGAAGTTGGGTCCAACTAAGATCAGAATCGAGCTCCGGTCTGATAATCAGATGCACCAGCCTCAGAACCTGTACAATTAAGTATAAAAGTGCAGCATGAGTACATAAACAAATATGTACCAAGTGAGTATCCCTCCTAACCTCTAAGAGGTAGTGACGAGAGGTCGACTAGACACTCACTAAGGTCCAATAAAATGATTAGCAATATATAATATCAGTAATGGACATACAAGGATGATAAAAGCAATAAGCATTTAAAATAACAGTAATTCAAATTAATACTGCAGGTAAATATACAATTTCCACTTCATTATTCTTTCCTTTCCTTTAAAAATATATATATCTGAACACCCAAAATCCATAAAAGAATTATTAACGATTTAACATGCGCATACAGGATAAGGACAACCGGCCTAAGCCATCATAATGATCATATATGTGCACTGCCGAGGGTCGAACGGCCCAAACCATAATATATATCTTTCAATCTCGCTGTGGCATACGACCCGCTCCCGTGAGAGTGGGGAAATAACACTTCGCTCACGGAATATAAATTGCAAAGCGGTCACATGCACACACAATCCATACATTTATTCTTTATCAATTACTTTTCGTGAAAAATTCCTTAAAATTACTTAAATTCCATGATCTCAGGGAAACAAGCCGCGTGTAACATTAATTCACTAAACATATAGTTCATTTCAAGGAAAACATAAAGCATGGTGTAGGCCTAACTACCCAGACATAAAACTAACAGTCACTACGTACGGATTCTTATCACTTTGCGCGTACGTAGCCCCCATAAACATTAGCACATAGTCATATAAATCACCTAGGGGGACAATTCCCCCTTACAATGTTAGAAAGGAGACTCACCTCGTGTCGAATCTACACCCCGGGCCAAGAACGCGCCCGAAACTCCGAACTCTACACCCGAGGACTCGAAACTAGCCAAATGTTATACAAATTCATCAATTATGCTCAAAGTATGGAAATCCTCCTACTACTAGGTCAATTTTGTCATTCTTGAAAAAATCCTAAAATCCAACCCCGGGCCCGGATGCTCGTATTCCAAAAATTTTTGAAGGAAACACTCACCCATAGCCGAATCATTAATACATGATTTTTACGTGATTTCATAGCTAATTGACGGATAATTTTCTAAATTCTCGAAGGTCCTAGGTTACTACCCAAATTTGTAAATTTTCACTAATTAAGTAGTTAAATTCCACTAAGAATGCATGCATTAACTAACTCTAGGATAGAATCTACTTACCTTTCAGTGGTTGAGTCGTTAAGCCCTTTTTCCCAAGCTCTCAAGGTGTTCTAATGGAGGAAGAAGTGAAGAAATAATGAAAAATCCCACATTTAAGAAGCACACTGTCTGACAGTGTTTCCGCACCTGCGGCTCGAGGACCGCACCTGCGGTCTCGCACCTGCGAAAATGGACGAGGAAGCCTGGGCCCACACCTGCAGAGTGGAGACAACACATGCGACTGCGCTCCTGCGGAACTTTGTCCGCACCTGCAAAAAATGGCCTGCCCGTTGGGGGTCGCACCTTCGAGGCTGGGACCGCAGGACCGGTCCTGCACCTGCGACTGGGCAATCGCACCTGCGGTCAACACCAGAACAGGTGCACCAGCAGCTATTTCAGCTGGTTTTTGGCCTCGTGTGGTGTCCGAGTGGCACCTGGGCCCACCCGAGCCCCCTTCCAAATATACCAACAAGTCCCAAATCATAATAGGACTCGCTCAAGCCTTCGGAACACCCAAAACAACGGTAAAACTCAAAATCACACCTCAAAACCCCTAGAACCAAACTTAGGAACTTTAAGTTTTCTTGACTTCGCTAACAACGCGCCGAACCGACCTATACTACTCGGAATGACACCAAATTTTGCAGGAAAGTCATAAATGACATAACAAAACTATTCCCAGTCTCAGAATTCGGTTCGGCCCTCGATAACACAACAACATGTCCCAAACCACAATAGGAACTTAAGGAACTTCTTATTTCAATATTGGGTGCCGAAACGCTCCCGGGTCATCAAAAACCCATTCTGAGAATAATCCCAGGTCCGAAATCATTATACGAAGCTACCAGAACCAACAAAACTTAATTCTGAGGTCCTTTACCCAAAATATTGACCGAAGTCAAACTTGGCCTTAAAGGCCAACCTTAAGGAGCCAAGAATTCCTGTAGCACTCTTAACACTTCCGAATCCGGACCACCTGCCCCCGCAGGTCATAAATCATAATAAGCCGCTATGGGAAGTTTCATTTAGGGGAACGGGGTTCGATAACGCAAAACGACCGGTTGGGTCGTTACATAATCCACCTCTTAAACAAAAGTTCATCCTCGAACGGGTCTAGAATCATACCTGAAGTGCTGAATAA
>ML413455.1:23204-83805 GCA_005239525.1 Nicotiana knightiana
ACTCTGACTGACCATCAATCTGAGGGTGAAATGATGTACTGAGGTCTATCTGGGTACCCATCTCACTATGCAATGCTCTCCAGAAGTGCGAGGTGAACTGAGGACCTCGATCTGATATAATGGACATTGGAACACCATGCAACCGGACTATCTCCCGAATGTAGATCTGGGCCAACCTCTCAGAAGTATAAGTAGTAGCTACTGGAATGAAATGTGCCGATTTGGTCAATTTATCAACAATGAACCAAACCGCGTCAACCTTTCGCAAGGCCCGAGGCAACCCAACCATGAAGTCCATAGTGATGCGCTCCCATTTCCACTTAGGATTGGGCATCTGCTGAAGTAGGCCTCCTGGCCTTTGGTGCTCATACTTAACCTGCTGGAAATTAAGACGCCTAGCCACATACTCCACAATGTCCTTCTTCATTTGCCTCCACCAGTAATGATGCTTCAAATCACGATACATCTTCGTAACACCAGGATGAACAGAATACCGAGAACTATGTGCCTCCTCTAGAATCCTCTCCCTCGGGCCATCAACCTTAGGAACACATAAGCAGCCCTGAAGTCTCAGAACACCATCCTCGCCAACAATAACCTCCTTGGCCCTACCCTGAACCACTGTCTCTCGTAGCTCATCCAAACACGGATCATCATACTGTCGAGCCTTAATCTCCCCCAATAACGAAGACTGAGCAACCACATGTGCAAGAACTCAACGTGGCTCTGAATGGTCTAATCTCACCAGGCGATTAGCCAAGGACTGAATGTCCAAGGCTAGAGGTCTCTCCTCTGCTGAAATACAAGCCAAGCTAACATACTCTCTACCTTCCTGCTCAAAGCATATGCTATTACATTTGCCTTGCCCGAATGATAAAGAATGGTGATATCATAATCCTTCAACAACTCAAGCCATCTGCGCTGCCTCAAATTAAGATCCTTCTGCTTGAACAAGTGCTGCAAGCTATGGTGGTCTGTATAAACCTCACAGGACACTCCATAAAAGTAGTGCGTCCAAATCTTAAGAGCATAAACAATCGCCGCCAACTCCAAATCGTGCACGGGATAATTCTTCTCATAAACCTTCAGCTGGCGCGAAGCATAAGCAATAACTCTCCTCTCCTGCATCAATACACACCCCAAGCCAACGCGTGAAGCTTCGCAATATACTGTATACATCCCATAACCGGAAGGCAATACTGGGATTGGTGTTGAGGTCAATGTTGTCTTGAGCTTCTGAAAGCTCGCCTCACATTTGTCAGACCATCGGAACAGGGAATTCTTATGAGTAATTCTAGTAAAGGGAGCTGCAATAGAAGAGAACTCCTCCACAAATCGGTAATAATAACCTGCTAGGCCCAAAAAGCTCCTGATCTCTATAGCTGAAGTAGGACGCGACCAACTCTGAACTACCTCGATCTTCTGAGGATCAACCTTGATACCCTCTCCGGATACCACATGCCCCAAGAATGCCACGGAATCCAACCAGAACTCATACTTGGGGAACTTATCATATAGCTTCTGATCTCGCAAAGTCTGGAGCACAACTCTCAAATGCTGCTCGTGCTACCCCAGGCTACGTGAGTAAATCAAAATGTCATCAATGAATACAATGACAAAGGAATAAATATACGGCCTGAACACCATATTCATCAAGTCCATGAATGCTGCTGGGGCATTAGTCATGCCAAACGACATCACCAGGAACTCATAATGGCCATATCTCGTACGAAAAGCAGTCTTCGAAACATCTGAAGCTCGAATCCTCAACTGATGATACCCCGATCTCAAATTAATCTTAGAAAACACACGAGCACCCTACAACTGGTCAAAAAAATCATCGATGTGCGGCAAAGGATTCTTGTTCTTAATTGTAACCTTGTTCAACTGGCAGTAATCAATACACATTCGCATGGACCCATCCTTTTTCTTCAGGAATAGAACTGGAGCACCCCCACGACGATACACTCTATCTGATAAACCCCTTAGCTAACAACTCCACAAGCTGCTCTTTCAACTCTTTCGGAGCCATACGGTATGGAAGAATAGATATAGGTTGGGTGCCTGGAGCTAAATCAATGCAGAAATCAATATCACGATCCAGAGGCATGCCCGAAAGGTCCGAAGGAAATACATCATCAAACTCTCGAACAACTGGCACTGAATCAATCATCGGAGACTTGGTGGTGGTGTCCTGCACATAAGCAAAATAGGCCGGACAACCCTTCTCGACCATATTTCGAGCCTTCAAGAATGAAATAACTCGGATGGCTGTACTAACTAAGGACCCTCTCCACTCCAGCCTAGGCGACTCAGGCATGGCTAAAGTAACTGTCTTGGCATGGAAATCTAGCACGGCATGCTAAGGAGATAGCCAATCCATGCCCAAAATAATCTCGAAATCAACCATATCGAGCAATAAGAGATCCGCTCGAGTCTCGAACCCACAAAATGAAATCACACATGACCGACAAATCCGGTCTACAACCACATAATCACCCACGGGAGTGGACACATAAATAGGAGAACCCAAGGACTCACGGGGGACATCCAGAAAATGAGCAAATAAGACTGAAACATAGTAATAAATGGATCCTTGATCAAATAACACCGATGCCTCTCTACCACATACTGTAATAATACCTGTGATCACGGCATCTGAGGCCACTGCATCTGATCTGGCCGGGATAGCATAGAATCTAGCTGCAGCACCGGAAGATTGAGCTCCACCAGAATGAACAGGAGCTGGCTGACCTACCCCTCACTGGCCTTCACCTCTAGGACGACCCCTGCCGACCTGTCCCCCACCTCTAGGTGGCCTGACGGCTGGTGCTGGACCCATAGGCTAAAAATCATGTTGTACCGCTTTGCCCCAAAACCTGGGACAATGCCTCTTCATATGACCTGGATCCCCACACTCATAACAACCTCCGGGCATCATAGCCTGCTGCCCCGAAGAGGAACCCTGAATGGATGGAGAGCGATGTGTACTCTCTGACATAGTACCGAAGTAGGGACTGGGGAATCTCAGATAACTAGGATAAGCACTGGGTGAACTCTGAATGGCTGGAGGGCAGTAGGAACGCTCTGCATGGCGCTGAAATGAGCCCTCGGTGGAACACCTCGAGGAGGTGGTGGGGGTGCTAAATATGGAGGCCTGCTGGGCTGACCTCTACTGAACTGACCTCTGCCCCTAACTGGGGCACCTCTGAAATCCCCGGAGGATATGGCTCTCATTTCCTGCTGACCCTGCTCTCTGCCTCTCAATCGATATCCCTCAATCCGACGATCTATCTCGACCACCAGTTGATAGGGAGTCCCCATCTCCACCTCTCGGGCCATGTTGGCCCTAATACCGTAGTGCATCCCTGCTACAAATCTCTGCACTCTCTCAGCATCAGTAGACAATATCATAAGTGTGTGGCGAGACAACTCTGAGAATCTAGCCATATAATCTGTCACTGACATCTGTCCCTGTTCCAATTCCTCAAGCTGATATCGCAGCTCTTCCCTCTCAGAGGGTGGGATATACCTGTCTAGAAACATCTGAGTGAACTGCTCCCAGGTGATAGGAGGAGAATCTGCTGGCCTGCTGAGAATATAGGACTGCCACCATCTGCGAGCTCTGCCCTCTAGCTGGAAGGTAGTGAAGTCCACTCCATGGGACTCTAATATCCTCATATTGTGCAGCCTATCTCTACACCTGTCAACAAAATCCTGGGCATCCTCGCCCCGCTCACCCCTAAAGACTGGAGGGTGCAACCGATTCCATCTATCTAATAACTTCTGTAGATCGTCGTCTGCAGCTGGTCTGGGCTCAGGTGCTGCTGCTACAGGCTGGGCCTCACTCACGGGCAGTGTACCCGGGGTATGATGTAATGTTGCTGCATGACCTGCAGCCTGGGTGGTAGGATTTTGGGCCCTCCCTCCCGCCTGAGATGTGGCAAGATCTTCCGGAAATAAACCGTCCTGGGACATGGTGTCCATGAACCGCATCATACGGCCCATGATCTCCTGGAATCCTGGCGCCGTCATAAAGTCCACTAGAGCAGGACCTGCTGGGGGCACCTCACGCTGCTCCTCTATAGTAGGGTCCTCTGGTGGTGGTATGACTGGAATAGCTCGGGGACGCCCTCGTCCCCTACCTCGGGCCGGTGCCCTCCCCCGGCCTCTGCCACGACCTCGAACAATGGGGGTAACGACCCTCCCGGGTCTGGAAAATTGAATACACGCGTCCTCACCATCTGTGAGAGAATAGAAGAATGAAATTTAGTAAACCATTGACTGCACGATAGAATAAAAATAAGGAGAAGTTTTCCTAACACCCTATAGCCTCCCGAAGATAAGTACAGACGTCTCCATACCGATCTGCAAGACTATACTAGGTTTGCCCGTGACTTGTGAGACCTACGTGAACCTAGTGCTTTAATACCATGTTGTCACGACCCAAAATACTAACTCAGGTCGTGATGGCGCCCAACACCGGGGTTAGGCATGCCCACACTTAAATTACTAATGATTTCTCCCATGTTCGGTTAAACATCCCAATAAGTGCCAAGTTTTAAAGTTCAAAAACATTAATTGAAAAATATAGCAAGCCATTCCTACCAAAAGCAGTCAAAAGAGGAATGAGCCAATATATACATATACAGACCCGCAAAACCAAAATAACAACTACGTGTGTGCCAGGAACTAATGTCACAAGTCCTACGGGCATACTAACAGAATATACAATCCCACTGTCTGAAAGAGATAGAAGGGAAATAAGAAAAAGAAAACTCCATGGTGATGTCGAGGATTGTCAGGAGAAGCAGCTCACCGTGAAGTCAGGTCCAACTAAGATCAGAATCGAGCTCCGGTCTGATAGCCAGATGCACCAGCCTCAGAACCTGTACAATTAAGTACAGAAGTGCAGCATGAGTACATAAACAAATATGTACCCAATGAGTATCCCGCCTAACCTCGAAGAGGTAGTGACAAAAGGTCGACTTGACACTCACTACGGTCCAATAAAATGATAAGCAATATATAATATCAGTAATGGATATACAAGGATGATAAAAGCAATAAGCATTTAAAATAACAGTAATTCAAATTAATATTGCAGGTAAATATACAATTTCCACTTCATTATTCTTTTCTTTCCTTTAAAAATATATATATCTGAACACTCAAAATCCATAATAGAATTCTTAACAATTTAACATGCACATACAGGATAAGGACAATCGGCCTGAACTATCATAATGATCATATATGTGCACTGTCGAGGGTCGAACAGTCCGAACCATAATATATATCTTTCAATCTCGTCGTGGCGTATGGCCCGCTCCATGAGGTGGGGAAATAACACTCCGCTCGCAGAATGTAAATTGCGAAGCGGTCACATGCACACACAATCCACACATTTATTCTTTATCAATTACTTTTCGTGAAAAATTCCTTAAAATTACTTCAATTCCATGATCTCAGGGAAACAAACCGCGTGTAACATTAATTCACTAAGCATATAGTTCATTTCAAGGAAAACATAAAGCATGGTGTAGGCCTAACTACCCGGACATAACAATAACAGTCACTACGTACAGACTCTCATCACTTTGCGCGTACGTAGCCCCCACAAACATTAGCACAATGTCATTTAAAGCACCTAGGGGGACAGTTACCCCTTACAAGGTTAGAAAGGAGACTCACCTCGTGTCGAATCTACTCTCCGGACCAAGAACGCGCCTGAAACTCCAAACTCTACACCTGAGGACTCGAAACTAGCCAAATGTTATACAAATTCATCAATTTATGCTCAAAGTATGGAAATCCTCCTACTACTAAATCAAATTCGTCATTCTTCAAGAAATCCTAAAATCGAACCCCAGGCCCGCATGATCGGATTCCAAAAATTTTCGAAGGAAATAATCATCCATATCCTAAGGATCATTAATACATGATTTTTACGTGATTTCATAGCCAATTGACGGATAATTTTCTAAATTCTCGAAGGTCCTAGGTTACTACCCAAATTCCTAAATTTTCACTAATTAAGTAGGTAAATTCCACTAAGAATGCATGCATTAACTAACTCTAGGATAGAATCTACTTACCTTTCAGTGGTTGAGTCGTTGAGTCATTTTCCCAAGCTCTCAAGGTGTTCTAATGGAGGAAGAAGTGACGAAATAATGAAGAATCTCGTATTTAAGACACACTGTCTGACAGTGTTTCCACACCTGCGGCTCGAGGACCGCACCTGCGATCTCGCACCTGCGAGCAAGGCTCGAAACTGCGGAAATGGACGAGGAAGCATGGACTCGCACCTGCGGAGTGGAGACCGCACCTGCGAGAAATGGCCTGCCCGCTGGGGGTCGCACCTGCGAGGCTGGGACCTCAGGAGCGGTCCCGCACCTGCGACTGGGCAACCACACTTGCGGTCAACACCAGAACAGGTGCATCAGCAGCTATTTCAGCTGGTTTTGGCCTCGTGTGGTGTCTGGGAGGCACCTGAGCCCACCCGAGCCCCCGTCCAAATATATCAACAAGTCTCAAATCATAACACGGACTTGATAGAGCCTTCGGTACACCAAAAACAACGCTAAAACTCAAAATGACACCTCAAAACCCCTAGAACCAAACTTAGGAACTTTAAGTTTTCTTGACTTCGCTAACAACGCGCCGAACCGACCTATACTACTCCGAATGACACCAAATTTTGCAGGCAAGTCATAAATGACATAACGGAACTATTCCCAGTCTCGGAATTCTGTTCGGACCTCGATAACACAAAAACACATCCCAAACCACAATAGGAACTTAAGGAACTTCTTATTTCAATATTGGGGGCCGAAACGCTCCCCGGTCATCAAAAACCCATTACGAGCATACGCCCAGGTCCAAAATCATCATATGAAGCTACCGGAACCGATGAAACCCGATTCCGAGGTTATTTACCCAAAATGTTGACCAAAGTAAAACTTGGCCTTAAAGGCCAACCTTAAGGAACCAAGTGTTCCTGTAGCACTCTAAACACTTCTGAATCCCGGACCACCTGCCCCTGCAGGTCATAAATCACAATTAGACGCTATGGGAAGTATCATTTAGGGGAACGGGGTCTGATAAAGCAAAATGACGGATCGGATCATTACATAAGCGATTCGAAGAAAATGAGTTTCGTCAAAGGTTGTCATTTTGAGATAAAATATAGTCCAAGCTACAACACCCGTATTTATGGACTAGTGCCATACAAGGTACCACATGACCATGATAGCAAGACATATAAAATGTGTTAAAGGTGACTAGTATTTTAAGTAATTTGAGATAATTCTTAATTATGTTGATCATTGGGTAATTATGTATTTTTAGTGGGAGATTAACTAGGTAATTAAGCTAACTAAGTAATTAAGTTATTGGATAAGCTTAATAAGCCAAAAACGCGACACAACCCCCATCCCCATTTATGACTCTTAAAATCATTATGATAAGGTGGCAAGTTTAAGGGCTAGGTGGCTAAGACACCACATGAAGTGGGGCCACACCCATTCAATATAAGGCCTCTCTACTTTAGCATATATCAAATGCTAAAGTATGGATCTTCAAGAATACAAAAACGTGAGATTTCATGGATCTTTAAGAATTCAAAAACGTCAGATTTCATGGATCTTCAACAATTCAAAATGTGAGATTTCATAGCATCTTAAGAAACGTGAGATTTTTCAATTATAAAGGAGTACGGTGCAATATTTCTCAAGAATATTATACGAATTTTTCCCTACTCTGATATTGTCGTCACGTGTTTTGTCACAATTAACGTGTGTTAGAGGGATTGTCAAGAGAATCGGTTTAGGTATTTTAAGTCTATCCCTTTTTTCCTTTTGGAATGATCTATATGATACAGACGAAACGAGCAAATGCATAACTTCCATAAATGACTCTATTCACAGAAATGCTAGATATGCTTATGTTCTTGATTCACCATGTGTCCTGTTATTCTATCATTTGTTCATGGGTCTCAGAAAATATGTAAGTTGATAAAGTTTAATGCATGATATTAATCAAAGGCATAATGGTCTTACGACATTCCCGAAGATTTTATTGACTTACTTCTCATGCATTGCATTCATTTATACATGTACACTGACCCATGATCAGATGGCGTTATATGCGTATATATATATATATATATATATATATATATATATATATATATATATATATATATATATATATATATATATATATGGGATATGGGAAAAGGTTACGGCGTTATATACGCACCACTACCTGATTAGCTGGTATACGTTGATGATTTGACCATAGTGGCTGAAATGATATAATGGGATGCCCTCTGAGGCTTAAAGATGTTATGTACACATATACCTATGCATGGTATGACATTTATATGCATATTCATGACATTTTAAATATTAAATAATTCACAGAACTATTCATACTTACATGTCGAGTCTTTTACTCCATGTTTCTCTCATGTCTATTATTTACTAATTTTTATTCCTTACATACTCAGTACATTATTTGTACTGACATCATTTTTTCCTTGGGACACTGTGTTTCATGCCCGCAGGTCCCGATAGACAGGTCGAGAGTAGGCTATCAGCTCAGCGGAAGATGTTGGTGCGCTCCATTTGCTCCGGAGTTGCTTATTTGGAAGTGTATTGTTTAGTATGGTGAGGACTTGTCCTGGATTTTATGGTATTTATCTACCCTTAGAGGCTTGTAAACATATGTCATGTGCGTAAAAGATTGCAAGGCCTTGTCGGCCTATGTTCAGTGTACGAGTGGTCATTTTGGTTTTATTGGCCCGTATGTATTATGTATAAGTTGGTATTACATATTTTATTCTAGTTATCCCACGGCAGCCCTTCTGTCTCATTTACCTATTATAGCATGATACGAAAAGAAATGTTATGTTTGTACTCGATTTAGTAAGGTATCGGGTTCCCATCGCGGCCCATCGATTTGGGTCGTGACAAAAGTGGTATCAGAGCAGTTCTGTCCTAGGGAGTCTACAAGTTGTGTCTAGTAGAGTCTTGTTTATGGGTGTGTTGTGCACCACACTTACAACCAGGAGGCTACAGGGCATTTACGACTGTCACTATTTCTTCTTACTCTAGATCGTGTGGTAGAGCTTAGTTGTAAGAACTCAATTTCCTAAACTCTCTCTTATTCATAATACAATGATACCTACATTCAGAAAGATGGTTGGTAAGGGATATAGTTGTGGAAGAGTTGAGTCAGAGGAACTCAATTTTTCATGAGTAAATGTAAGGTCTTTAGTAGATCATGTGTGTACTAAAGTGTGTAAGCCTCTTGATAAGGAGCCTTAAGGCAAGAATATCTATCCACCCCTATGGTGAAAGGCGATTAGAGATTCAGAAGATAGATACAAGTTTGAACAAGTAAAAGAAGCAAGATGAAGAAGGGTACGAGGCGCCCAGTTAATGAAGATTATCAGTAATTACAATTCAAGCAGAGGAATATAAGCCTTTTCAGTTACCTTCAACAATAACAGAGCTATGTACAATTGGAGAAACCCATCTCATTTATGCCCTATGGGGGTTGAAAAAAGTAGTATAACAGAAGGAAGGATATCAGGATCCGGCTAGGGTTAGAGTGACCCAAAATGGTGGATGGATTGTTTGCGTTAGTTGACATTTTCGAAGGATATTGCAAATGTGCTAATATACCTCCTTGTGAGACACCCAGATGGTGCACTCTAAAATAGTACATCTAGATATGAGTACTACAAAGATAGGCACTGGAAGCCTTGAATGGATAAATATTACCTTAGTGTGGCTCCCGTCCCTAGTAGAGAAAGAATGTTAGGCGACCCGAAGGGCCAGTAGATGGAGCAAGGGGAGCTAAAGCAAAAGAATATCTTGTTCAAGTTTTCAGAATAAAGTGATAGACATAAATGTTAGCGGGAAATAAGAAGAGAGTTAATGAAGCATTATGAATAAGATGTGATACATGGATGACAACGGTAGATCAAAAAGATGACAGTATTACAGAGTCTTTAGTCAAGTGAGGGAAAGTATGAGAGGTAACAGACCTTGAGACAACAAAAGAGTATAGGCCATAAAGTCATATCCTCATTTCAAGAAATAAGTTCGTGACTCCAACGCGACTACCAGAAGGAAAAGTTAGACCCCAAAGTAACAGAAATCAGTATGGACTGGTGAACAAGATAAACTAAACATGAATTAGGGGCTGAGTGATTTGATAATAGTCGGCATCGTGAGAAATTCAGAGATTACGTTCTGGAAATAATAGAATGGAGACGCTTTACTAAAGCAAGCAATGTGAGAAAAGTTAAGCTTAAGGGACTGTATGTGCCAGTTATACTAAGTGTCACCCTCGCGAGTAAGGAAATTTGTTATCCTTGGTACAAAAATATTATAGTAAGGTGAGTAAGGTCATCGATGATGTGAAAGGACACCAAAGATGAAGAGGTAAAACATCTATAATAGTATATCGTCATAGCGCTAAAGGGGAGAATATGGAGTGATATGGCATTAAGTCAAAATTAAGTGGTTCTATTAACTATGGAATGGTAAAGGAAGAATGCGATAAATAATGAAAAACGATGAGATTGCACTTATTCAAATCCTACAGATATGCTACGATTCCAGAACATATGCAAGCAGGACGTCAAGGAAAGGAAGTAAGGGTTCTTGACCGGGATATTATTAAATAAGGAGACAATGCGAGAGATAAGTTAAGACAAAGGAAACAACCCAAGAAAGATTATGTGGAATATTGATATGAGAATGGGCCAACGAATAGTTAGTAGGTTATCTAGGAAGAGCCTAGTTATGGCTAGACAAGAAGATACAGACAAATCAACAGATCGTGCAAGATAAACATAGTAAAACCCAATATAGTGAATTTATCCTAGCAAATATGACATTGTAATAATTAAGATATATTCAGATAGGAGTTGGGGTAGTCAAAAAGGTACCAAATGAGTGTTACGGAAATAAAAGAGAATGCCACTGGGAAGACAGTCAAAATATCAGTTCAGAAGCAACCCTACAAGAACAATGGCATGGAGGTAAGTAACTACGGATAATTATCGGCGAGGAAGGACATCAAAAATTTCATCGAGTATGCAATGTAATAAGCTCGCAGCTTTACAAGAATCAGAGGGTCCTCCCTCAGTACTACAAGGAAAGACTAGCTGAGGAAATAAGGAAGAAGGCTTCAACCTAAACATAGTAACTTGAAGAAAAAATTGTCATGTAAAAACAGTCTCACTACAAAATTGTATGCATTCCATAAGAAAGTGGCACCTAATGTGACTAATGAACAGGAAGTAAAATAAAAATTAATATTCGAGATCATATGAATTATACGAAAACTCCGACAAGCATGGGAACTAAGATAATCTAAGTATGCACGCAATAAGGGGCAGAAAGACCAGGAAAAATAATTGCTTACGTTTAAAGAAAGTTGAGAAGGAACGAAAGGAATTATTTGATCAATGATCCAGAGTTAGTTACGTTATGAACACACTTAAGATTTTGGAGTATTATCCATGCAGAATATATGTTGACAATCATAGAGTCCTAGAAGACTGCGGTATAAGTTAAAAGAAAGAATTGAGTCCATGTCATAGACAAAGGATTGAATTGTTAAAAGATTATATCATGGATATTCCATAGCGCTCATGAAAGGCTAAAGTAATAACTAATACCATGATCCGCAGATCGGAAGATAGCTTAAGCTTACATAAAAGCTGATCAGAAGGTAGAGAAAACTAAAGAGTTACATCAACAAAGTAAATCAGGAGTCTGATTATTAAACCTAGAAACTTATGTAAACCATGATTGAGAACATAGCAAAATCACTCTTAATATCATAGGTACAAGAGAGACAGTACAACAACCATATTCTATAACGGCTCTACGAGAAAGCCAGTTAGAAAAGTACCATCCTCATAAGAAGTCAGTATGAAGCTCCCACCGAATTGTGTGCGCACCAAAGGTGCAAGTGTTATGATATAGCTTCAAGTTGTGGATGTGAATTATACCTATGTGGAAGGGAGGTCATGAAAGAGATATAATATATGATGCGAGATTTTAAGGTAAGTAAGGTAAAGGTGAACAACGTACGAGATACCCAAATGCAGAAGGTTGTGAACAGTTCATACTTCGAATAGAAAGCTAGAAGCGCGGGAATTCAGTATCCACGAATGATAGCAGCATCGTCAGTGGCATATCTTCCGGCCTATGGTTTCTAGGTACTGAGATATCTAGTCAAGAGAGAAAAGAAGAGTTGGAGACAATGTGATGTCTCGCTTGATGTTCCAGAATAACATAAGGAAATCTATGGTGCAAGCAAGTTGAAGGAAAGTGGAAAATAATATATGTGTAGGTCGCAAGCTAAAGTATAGTAACGACAAGGTTTTAGGAAGACATGAGTAAGGATGAGAAAGGGCGAGAGAGAAGGTGATGAGAATGGATAAGTCCTTAGGATTAAGCCCATGAAGACAAGAAGAGCTGATGATTTCTCTAAGTTATAGAAAGCTCAGTATAGCCTGAATGAACTCAAAGGAGTCTAAGACTAGTAGCATTTAGAAGAGATGGATTGTTGCCCTGGCAATAGAATAAGGGTGTAATTGTGACAAATAAAGGATGACATTTGGGCTTTTGATTGAGTAATAATTTGTAGAAGAAAATAAAGGGATTTCATGAATTGTACAGGATTAAAATACCCACGTAAGATGAATCACATTGGGATGCTATGAAATACAGTTATGAAAGCATGGCATCGCCTCAGGTGGATCAGTCTAGTTATTTCAGATGTTCATCGATGAGACGTGAGCCCTAGCGACAGTGTTACATAAAAGGTCAAGTTATCAGTGGTAGATTATAGATCAATATTGAGCTGAATCAACAATGGATGGATAAAGTTACAAAGTATGAGATGAGATTAGGCCGTCATTCTTAAGATAAACAGTAATGAGGAAGCATTAAATGACATAGACTTATACATATAGGATAAACAACGAGAGTAACCTAGAATTTGGTAGCAGACCTCAGCAACAATAAATCGAAGTAAGAGTTATGGTATAGTATGACCTATCTAGATGTAGTAAGGTCATACGGATAGATAACCGGGTCTATGAGATAAGATATAGCAATATTCGTGAGTTCAACAAAGTACCAAGCGAAGAACTTCAGTATACCTATAGATGTCCAGAGGGACATCTTGTCAAGCTCTATATATGTTTACAAAGTAAGGCCTAAAGATTGGCTAACAGGTGGAGGGAAGAGTCGCATAGGTGCACATATAAGGAAAAAGTTGTACATGCTACATGACAGAAGGTAGCAAGAGTTACGAGATTGGAAGAATTTCGACCACAGGCCCTGGTATAAGAAAGATACTTCCAGGTAGGAATACCCTGGAATTTGGAGAGTATTACAGTATTTACAAGAGCTATAGGTTATGATGATGATAAGTACATTAGTCAACATTTGAGGGCGAATGTTCCAAAGGAGGGAATGATGTTACACCCCATGTTTTCGTACGTGAAAGTATGCTATAAGTAAATTGATGAAAGCTCAGAAATGAGATTATTTTGAAGTTACAAGTATTATGCTATTTCAAACAAGTGATAAGCAAATTCTTGAAGGTGAAAGGGTAAGCGAATTGAAGAAAATGAGTTTCAGCGAAGGTTATAATTTTGAGATAAAATACGGTCCAAGCTACAATACCCATATTTATGGACTAGTGTCATACAAGGTACCACATTACCATGATAGCGAGACATATAAAGTGTGTTAAAGGTGATTAGTATTTTAAATAATTTGAGATAATTCTTAATTATGTGGATAATTGGGTAATTAAAAATTTTTAGTGGGAGATTAACTAAGTAATTAAGCTAATTAATTTATTGGATAAGCTTAATAAGCCAAAAACATTGCAGCACCCCCCATCCTCATTTATGACCCTTAAAATCATTATGATAAGGTGGCAAGTGTAAGGGATATGTGTCTAAGCCACCACATGAAGTGGGGCCACACCCATTCAATATAAGGCCTCTCTACTTTAGCATATATCAAATGCTAAAGTATGGATCTTCAAGAATTCAAAAACGTGAGATTTCATGGATCTTCAAGAATTCAAAAACGTAAGATTTCATGGATCTTTAACAATTCAAAACATGAGATTTCACATAATCTTAAGCAACGTGATATTTTGCATAAGGGAGTACGGTGCAATCTTTCTCAAGAATATCATATGGATTTTTCCCTATTCCGATCTTGCCGTCACGTGTTTTGTCACAATTAACGTGTGTTAGAGGGATTGCGAAGAGAATCGATTCAGGTATGTTAAGGCAGTCCATTTTTTTTGGCATGATCCATATGATACAAACGAAACGATCAAATGCACAACTTCCATAAATGACTTTATTCATAGAAATGCTAGAGATGCTTGTGTTCTTGATTCCCCATGTGTCCTATTATTCTATCATGTGTTCATGGGTCTCAAAAAATACGTAAGTTGATAAAGTTTACTTCATGATATTAATCAAATTCATAATGATCTTATGACATTCCGAAAGATTTTAGTGACTTACTTCTCATGCATTGCATTCATTTATACATGTACACTGGCCCATGAACAGATGGCATTATATAAGTGTATATGTGTATGTGTGTGGGTGTGTGTATATATATATATATATATGTATGTGTGTGTGTGTGTATGGGATATGGAAAAAGGTTACGGCGTTATATGCGCACCACACCTGATCAGCTGGTATACGTTGATGATTTGCCCACAGTGGCCTTGATGATTTTCCCAGAGTGGACGAGATGATATGATGGGATTCCCTTAGAGGCTTGATGGTGTTATTTACACATATACCTATGCATGGTATGATATTTATATGCATATGCATGACATTTTAAATATTAAATGATTCACAGAGCTATTCAGAATTAAATGTCGAGTCTTTTACTCCATGTTTCTCTCATGTCTATTATTTACTGATTTTCATTCTTTACATACTCAGTACATTATTTGTATTGACGTCCCTTTTGCCTAGAGACGCTGTGTTTCATGCCCGTGGGTCCCGATAGATAGGTCGAGAGTCCTCCAAGTAGACTATTAGCTCAGCTGAAGATGTTAATGCGCTCCATTTGCTCCGGAGTTGCTTATTTGGTCAGTATGATTTGGACGTGTATTGTTTAGTATGGCGGGGCCCTGTCCCAACTATTACGGTATTTATCTACTCTTAGAGGCTTGTAGACATATGTCATGTACGTAAAAGATTGTAAGGCCTTGTCGGCCTATGTTCAGTGTACGAGTGATCGTTTTGGTCTTATAGGCTCGTATGTCTTATGTATAAGTTGGTATTACATGTTTTATTCTAGTTATCTCACGACAGCCCTTCTGTCTCATTACCTTGTGTAGCATGATACAAAAAGATACATTCTGTTGGGCAGTTGAGTACGGTACTGGGTGCCCGTCGCAGCCCATCGGTTTGGGTCGTGACAATTGGTAGTACCCGTCTCAGTACCTAAACATTCAGTGCAAAAGTGTAGTATGAGTACGGAAAACAACACGTACCTAGTAAGTATCTAGTCTAACCTTAAAGAAGTAGTTACGAGTGGTCAAATTGACACTTATTAGAGGTCAAAGAGTAATAGAAATACATAAAGTATACATGGTGAGTGTACAACAAGTAGAAACGAAGCAAATAAAAGTAATTAGAGTAATTCCACACATGAGACTCTATCAAATCACTAAACATGTCATAACCGGCCTTGAAGGCGCTAACTCAACTGTTACCAAACTAAATCCAGTCTCAAATATTAAGCATGAAGTTTTCTAGGCGAACGTCCCAATTCCATCGGAATAGTGGTACTTAGTACCGAGGCAAACGGCCTGATAACATAAGAATAGTGATGTCAACCTGTCGAGGCGAATGGCCCGATCCAATAATAGTGTTACCATATTGCTGAGGCAAACAGTCCGATCCCATAAGAGTAATTCATTTCACTGCCGAGGAAAACGAATCGATCCAAGTAGAAAAATTTACCTCGCTCGCGAAAGCACATGCGAGACGAGAAGACACGGATTTATAGATTATCAAATATTTCGCATTTTTTCCAAAATAAGAGGATAAGTCAATATCTTTATTAAAATCCTCAATATCTGTCATAATCAAGAAAATTAATACACAGGTTAGACATAAACAGCACAATTAAAGGCATGTTTTGAATCTAAGTCTACCCGGACATATCATGAAGATAGCTACGTACGAGCTCTCGTCACCTCGTGCATACATAGTCCCCACAGCAAGTAGCACACAACAATTAATACACCTAAGGAGATAAGCTCCCTCTTACAAGGTTAGGCAAGAGACTTACCTTGTTCCCAAGTCCACTTTCCGGTCCCCAAATCACTCTAAAGGCCTCAACTCGGTGCAGAAAAATTCGAAACTAGCAAAAGGCTGTACAAACTAATAAATAGTTGTTCAAAAGCTCATAATTTAACTATTACAGTAATTACCCGACCCAATTTAGAAGATTCCTAAAATTCACCCTAGGGCTCCCGTGCCCGGATTTCGAAATTTTTGAAGATAAATATTACCCATGACCTCATGAACTCAAATATATAATCTATTCCCAATTACATAATCGAATTCGTGGTCAAATCTCATTTTTATCAAAATCAAGGTTTTTCAACAGATTCCTAAAATTTCAACATTTTACATGTTAAAATCTACCCATAATCTATGTATTTAACTCGCACTATATAGAAATAACTTAACTTCAATATCTAGGTGAAAACCTCTCTCCAAGAAGCTCTAAAATTGTCCAACAAATGAGAGAAATGAAAAAATACTCAAAATCCCGACTTTAAATCAAGCGTTGCCCAGTTGACCCTTCTTCGTGATCGCGGAAGAAGCCTCACGATCATGAAGGCATGGCTGGACCAAGCCTTAAAGACCTTCTTCAGAAATGCGAGGGCACTCTCGCAATCG
Organism: Nicotiana knightiana; assembly: GCA_005239525.1. Taxonomy (NCBI): domain Eukaryota; kingdom Viridiplantae; phylum Streptophyta; class Magnoliopsida; order Solanales; family Solanaceae; genus Nicotiana; species Nicotiana knightiana. The sequence continues at coordinate 40,210 of ML413455.1, forward strand.
TGAATGATTACCCAACCTGAGCTTCACGAACACGGTCAGCACTACGCGAACGCGAAGAGCAAAGGTGGTTGATCCACCCCATGCCTTTAATTCTTCGCGAACGCGGGCCTGTATATGAAAACGTGAAGTCTACCAATCCCCAGACCTTCCCCAACGTGACCCCTTAAATGCGAACGCAAACGCGAAGAGAAAAATTCCCGGTCCCCCAATTATTTCTGCGCGAACGAGACTCCACCTCCACATTCGCGAAGAAGGAAACCACAAATAGCAACATCAGATTTTCAGATTTTCAGACTTAGCTTCGGGTGGTCTGAAATGTACCCGAGCCACCTGGGACCCCGACTAAATGCACCAACAAGTCATAAACATAATACGGATCTGCTCGAACTCTCGGATCACGTAAAACAACAACAAAACTAAGAATCGCGCCCCAAAACCAAATTGAATCAACTTATGAACTTCAAACTTCTCAACTAGCTCCGAACGCGCCGAATCATACATAGACTACTCGGAATGACACCAAATTTAGCGTACAAGTCATAAATCACAATGCGGACCTATTCCTTGTCTCGGAATCTCAAACGGACCTCGATAACACCAAAGTCTGCTCCATACCAAATTTAAAGAACTAGAAAACCTTCAATAAACCAACTTTCTACATTAAGCACTGAAACGCTCCCGGATCACCCGAAACCCGATCCGACCACATGCCCAAGTCCAAAATCATCATACGAACCTATTGGAACCATCAAATCTTGGTTCTGAGGTCGTTTACTCAAAATGTTGACTCAAGTCAAATTTGGCCATCAAAAGCCACTATTAAGGAACTAAGTGTTCTGATTTCAACTTGAAACCTTCCAAACCTAAACCAACCATCTCCACAAGTCATAAAACGGTAAAATCACATACATGGATTCTTAATTAAGGGAACGGGGATCTAAAAAGCAAAATAATCGGTCGGGTCATTACAGTAAAGAAGTGGGTGGAGGTGTTGAAGTAGGGATTAGCATTTGGGTTGAGGGGTTATAAGGAAAGGAAGGGAATGACTGTGGGTTATTGATCCCTTAAGAACAACGATTGTAGGTTATTGATTGCATAAGATCAACGACAAATATTTTAAGGAGTGAGCTGGAGCAGATAACGGGGCACATATGGGTATAGGGTATTAGGTCATTCAATTTTGGGCTCATGGGAATTGGGCAAATGTTTTGGACCACATTTTGTCCAAATTTAAACCTTATATTGGGCCAAAATAAATACATAAAAATTGATTTAAATGAGTTATAAAAATGGTTAACAAATAATAAAACATATCATTTATAAAATTAAAACACTTTAAAAGGTAGATTATAATTGTAAAAATATGAAAATGCTACTTTGACCTAGATAACATAGTAAAAGTAATTATTGTCAAACTATAGGCTGCTATTGCAAATAATATATAAATGATACAAAAATACAAATGTAATTATATAAAATGATATAAAATTTCAATAAAATGCTAAGAAAAATATAAATAACTAGTTTGGACGATTGATCACTAATAAATAATTTTTAAAAAATAGTAAGTAGATTATTTATCACTTATAAATCCCATAATCAATTTAAAATGCTTAGAATATGAATAAATTATTTCTATTAAAACCTCTTGATAATAATAAAAATGTCTAGGAGATAATAAATTGATATTTAAACATGTCATGGAGTAATATAACCGGAAATATTCTATAAATAATACTCAAAAAATATTTAAAAATACATTATAAAATAAACCAACACACAAAGGCTAAATGGAAATCATGATGTAACGACCCGCTCGGCCGTTTTGAGTGTACTATCCCCCATCCCTTATTTATTGCCTCATCTGTGTTATATTATGGTTATGTAACTTGCAGGGGTGTTTGGTTTTGGTTTCGGATGCGTTTCGGAGTGACATAGGGCACATAGTCCCTAAGTTGGAGGTTTAGGTTGTAAAAGTTGACCATAGTTTGTCTTGTATGAAGATGATCCAAGAATGGAGTTTTGACGGTTCCAATAGCTCTGCATGGTGGTTTTGGACTTAGGAGCGTGATCGGATGTGGATTTGGAGGCTCGTAGGTCAGTTCGACGTGTTTTGGCGAAGTTAGGAAAATTAAGGTTTGGAAGGTTTGGGAAGTTTGACCGGGAGTAGACTTTCTTGAAATCAGGGTCGGATCCCAATTTCAGAAGTTGGAATAGGCTTGTGGGTGGAGTTGAGTACGGAATTTCATCCTCAGATGGACAAACAGTACGAGCGCACTATTCTCATATTGGAGGATATGCTTCGTGCGTGTGTGATGGAGTTCGGGGGTTCTTAGGATCAAATCTTGCCGCTTGTGGAGTTTTCCTACAACAACAGTTACTAATTGAGCATTCATATGGCTCCGTATGAGGCTTTGCATAGTAGGTAGTGTCGGTCTCCGATGGTTTGGTTCGAGCCGGATGAGACTAGGCTATTGGGTACAAACTTTGTTCAGGATACTTTGGAAAAGGTTAAAGTGATTCAAGATCCACTTCGTACAACCAAATCCAGATAGAAGAGTTATGTGGATTGGAAGGTTCGTGACATTGCATTCATAGTTGGAGAGTGGGTCATGCTTCGGGTATCGTCCACGAAGGGTGTTATGAGGTTCGGGAAGAAGGGCCAGTTGAGCCCTAGGTATATCGAACCTTTTGAGATTCTTGAGAGGGTTGGACAGCTGGCCTATAGGCTTGTACTACAACCTATTCTAGTCGCACTTCATCCAGTGTTCCATGTTTCTATGCTCCGGAAGTATCACGATGATCCGTCTCATGGGTCGGATTTGAGCTCAGTTTAGTTGGACAAGGATCAGTCTTATGTTGAGGAGCCATTTTGGACAGGCAGGTTCGAAAGTTGAGGTCGAAGAAAATTTCTTCAGTGAAGGTTCAGTGGAGAGGCCAATCGTTCGAGGAGGCGACTTGGGAGACCAAGCATAATATGTGTAGCCGTTATCCTCATCTTTTCACCACTTCAGGTATGTCTTTATACTTGTTAGAGGACGAACGTTTGTTTTAAGAGGAGGAGGATGTAACAACCTGGCCGGTTATTTCGAGTATATAACCTCGATCCCCTATTTAATGCCTTCTCTGTGTTATATTATGGTTGTGTAACTTGCAAGGGTGTTTGGTTTTGGTTTTGGGTGCGTTTCGGAGTGAAATGGGACACATAATCCCTAAGTTGGAGGTTTTGGTTGTAAACGTTTACCGTAGTTTGACTTCTGTGAAAATTACCCCGGAACGGAGTTTTGACAGTTCCAACAGCTCGAAATGGTAATTTTGGACTTAGGAGTGCGATCGGATGTGGATTTGGAGGCCCATAGGTCGTTTCAGCGTGTTTTGGAGAAGTTAGGAAAATTAAGGTTTGGGAAGTTTGATCGGGAGTTGACTTGATTGACATCAGGGTCACATCCTGATTCTGGAAAATGGAATATTTTCGTAATGTCATTTATGACTTGTGTACAAAATTTGAAGTCAATCGGAGTCATTTTGATATGAATCGGCATTACTTTTGGAATTCGGAAGTTCATAAGTTCTTAGGCTTGAATCGATGCGCGATTCATGATTTTAGTGTTGTGTGGTGTGATTTGATGCTTCGAGCGTGTTAGTATGATGTTTTAGGACTTTTAGGTATGCTTGGTGGAGGTTCCGGGGGCCTCGGGTGTAATTCAGACCTTTCTCGGCGCATTTCGGATCATCTAGGAATGGCTGAAGTTCTGGTGCCTCTCAAATCTGGTTTCCTCTTATGCGATCGCGAAAGAGGTGCCGTGATCACGAAGCTCTGAGGCTAGCAGGCGTGGTTTGGTGCTATGTGGTCGCGAGACTTATGCGATCGCAAGCTTGGAAGGTCAGTGCAGCACGAACGCATGAGTGGTGCCGCATTCGCGATAAAGGAAGGGGATACATGGGAGGTGGATGCATTGCTCTATGCGGTGGTGAATTGGTGCACTCAATCTCATAGCTTTCGAAAATTTTCTGACCGCATTCGTGGCCAGTCTTCCGCGTTTGCGTATAAGGTTTTAGGGCTGATGGAAATGTTGTTCTTCTCAATCGCAAAATGTCCGCGATCACGATGTGTAAATCACTAGGCAGCAGACTTAAGTTTAAGAATAGAGGGCTTATTCCATATTTCACATTTTGGACTTAGAGAGCTCGGTTTGAGGCGAAATTTTGAGGGATTTTCAGAGAGATCATTGTGGTATGGATTCCTAACTCGGTTTTGGTTAAATTACACGAATTTATCTTTGTTTTTATCATGTAATTTGGGATTGGAGTTGGAAAACTAGGGAAAAGTGATAGAACTTCTTAGGCTAGATTTTTTAGTTTTGAAAGCCGAAATGAGGTCGGATTTGAATAATTATTGTATGGTTGGACTCGATATCGAATGGGTGTTCGGTTTTTGTAAGTTTGGTCAGGTTACAATATGCGGGCCTGGGGTGATTTTTTGGATCGATTCTTCAATTCTATGCAAAGATCGTAATTTCATTGTTTGAATTAGTTTCCTGTAGTTATATTTACAGTATGAAATTGTTTTGGCTTGATTTGAGCCATTCGGAGTTGGAAAATCAATGAAAATGCCTTCAAGTTGATTAATTTAGTGTGATTTGAGGTAAATAACTTGTCTAACCTTGTGTGGGAGAAATTTTCATTAGGATTTGGTATTGTTGTGATAATTGTGATATGTGAAAGTCGTGTAAGAAAGGTGACGAGCACATTCACGGGCTAAATATTTAAATTTCCGGCTTTTAGATATGGAGTTTCCTTTCATGCTTTAATTGAGTTACTTAGCATGTTAAAGTCAGCATATTTAGTCTAATTTCACATGTCTACTTGTTTTATCTCTTATTTGAAAATTCTCCTACATGTTTAGTTGAAATACATGTTTCCATTATTCCGTATTCATTATTTAAGTGTTGAATTCTTCACTCAAAATTGTTATTCTTTGAATATCTTGCTGTTGAATTTGGTATTGAGTTGTTAAGGTCATGGTTCCTTTTGAGGAAAAGTGTAAGTTGTAAAATATCATTTTATTGGGTCACTCTATTGTTGAGACTTGTGTACATTGTGGTTGAGCCGCGGGCTCCTTATTGTGAAATTCTATCATTGTTTGGCTTTTCTGGAAAGTTGTGATACTGGGCACTTGAGGTGCGAATTGTGATATGTTGTGCTATTGATACACATGCGGTGGTATAAGGTTTGGGTATTTAAACATATGCGGTGAAATAAGGTGGTCTTGATACGCGTGGCTAGTAGGGGAACTACTAGAAGTCATGCGATGTGATAAGGTGTGCTAAAATGCGGGATGCTATTTCAGGAAAAAGATTATTTTCAAAACTAAATGTAAAGGCTCCCGCAGTGATATAAGAAAATATTGTGAGTTACTTTATTATTTGGGACTACGAGGCGGTACCTCGGTAGTGGCCCTTGTTGATCTTTCTCTATTTGATGTATTTCTTTTGGTTGTTTTGTTTCCTTAACGTGTAAATCCTTGTTTCCTTCCGTATTGTAATAATGCCTTGATTCGGTATTGTTAATTGTTGGTAGATATCCTTATTGTTTAATTTCCATTGTCATTATCAATATATCATTTTATCTTTTGTCTCGCTTCTTATTATCTCCAGTAGGGCCTTGACCTGACCTCGTCACTACTCTACTAAGATTAGGCTTGGCACTTACTAGGTACCGTGCGGTGTACTCATACTACGCTTATGCACATCCTTTTGTGCAGATCCAGGTACATCTTATCAGTCCCGGCACTAGGGCGCTGAGTTTACATTTGGAGATTTCAAGGTAAACCTTCCCACATCTGCAGGCCTTTGAGTCCCCTTCTATCCTGTTTTCCTTATCTCATTACCCTACTATAGACAGTAATGTATAGGATTTGTTCAGTACTGTTACTTAGAGCTTGTGACTTATATATCACTAGGTTTTGGGAATTGTATATATTTAGTTACAGATAGTTGTTGAACTTTTTGGACTCGCCTTTATTATTATTGCAATTATTTCACATGTTGTTAGGCTTACCTAGTATTAGAGACTAGACGCCATCACGACATCCTACGGTGGGCAATTGCAGCCATGACAAGATGGTATCAGAGTTCTAGGTTCATAGCTGCTATGAGTTACAAGCAGGTTAAATAGAGTCTCACGGGTCGGTACGAAGATGTCTATACATATCTTCGGGAGGCTATGGAACTGTTAGCAAAAAGCTTCACTTTTTTGATTCATTATCGTGAGAAATTGTTGACTTCGGGATTCTAAATTTTCGTCTTTCTATTCTCTCACATATGGTGAAGATACGCACAGCCGGATTAGATGAACAGACACCTGCGTCCCCTACTGAAGCCGCAAAAGGACGAGGACGTCCATGTGGTGCAGCTAGAGCACATGCACGAGCTGCTACAGAGAAGCCAATATCCAATTGGATAGCAGGCACGTGAGACGCATGTTACTGCCCAAGCACTCTAATAGACTCTCGCCCAGTTTCTGCGCATGTTCGGCACTCTAGCTTAGGCAGGATTGGTCCCACTTTCTCCTACTACATCTCAGGCCGGGGGAGGAGCACAGACTCTTGCCACTCGTACCCTAGATCAGGGGCTCTAGGTTGACTAGGTTCCGTAGGTCATACCAATTTGGTCGGTCGGTCACCTCAATTCAGCCCGAGGTTAGGGCATCAGTTTCTGAGGGGGAGCAGCTCAAGCTTGAGAGGTACATGAGTACCACCCTCCTACTTTCAGTGGTTTGGCATCGGAGGATGCCCAGGGTTTTCTTGAGGAGTGCAATCGTATCCTCCGTACTATGGGTATTGTGGAGTCTAGTGGAGTTGCTTTCTCTACATTACCAGCTTAAGGGAGCGACTTATCACTGGTAGCGATCATATGAGTAGGCCAGTCCGGCCGAGGCAGCTTCACTCACTTGGGCTCAGTTCTCAGACATGTTCTTGAGGGAGTTTGTTCCCCAGAGTCTCAGAGAAGCATGGCGCACAGAGTTTGAGAAGTTGCACAATGGTTCTATGACCGTATCGGAGTATGTGTTTCGATTTACTGATTTTCCAGGCACGCACCATCCTTGGATGCTACTGTTAGAGATCGAGTCCGTCGATTTATCGAGGGGCACAACCATAGTATCAGATTTAGCATGGCCCGAGAGTTGGATATGGACATCGCATACCAGCGGGTAGTGGAGATTGCTAGGAGATTGGAGGGTATGTGGGCCTGGGAGAGAGAGAGAGAGAGAGAGGGGATAGGGAGTCCAAGAGGCCTCAAGATTCTGGAACATATAGTGGTGCCCGTGCCCCAAATGAAGCTCATCATGGTAGGGGCTATATGAGTCTCCCTGTTCATTCAGAACATCCAGCTTCCAGTGGTATTCCGGCCAACCGCTAGGCCACAGGCTTCCTATTATGCACCGACATTGTCTAGTGCACCTCCTGCATGGGGTGCTTTTAGCGGTCTGTCTAGCCGATCAAGCCCGAAACAACCGCAACAGATATGTCCTCTGGGAGCTTGATTTGAGTATGGTGATACTCGTCATATGGTGAGGGATCGCCCCAGAATCAGGAGGGCACCTCTACGGACTACTCGGGCTCTGTGTATTCCACCGGGTCCTCTGACTTCTCAGGCCATGGTTACCATACTAGTTTCCACTTCACCTACACAACCAGCTAGAGGTGGGGGTCGGGCAGGTAGAGGTCGCCTTAGAGGGGGAGGCCATGCCAGATATTATGCTCTTCCTGCTAGGACGGAGGCAATTGCATCTGACGCGGTCATCACAAGTATTATTCCAGTCTGTCATAGAGATGCATCATTATTATTTGATCCAAGCTCCACTTATTCTTATGTGTCATCTTACTTTGCTCCGTATTTGGGTGTATCCGTGATTATTTGAGTTCTCCCTTCTATGTTTCCACGCCTGTGGGAGAATACCTTGTTGTTGACCATGTGTATTGGTCGTGTTTAGTTTTTCTTAGTGGTTTTGAGACCAGAGTCGATCTATTGTTGCTCAGTATGGTAGATTTGATGTTATTTTTGGCATGGATTGGTTGTCTCTCCATCATGTTATCCTTGATTGTCACTCCAAGACAGTGACGTTTGCTATGCCAGGTTTACCATGGTTAGAGTGGAGAGGTACTTCAGATTTTGTTCCTAATAGGGTTATCTCATTTCTAAAGGCTCAGCAGATGGTTGAGAAGGGATCTGATGCGTACCTAACATATGTGAGAGATGTCAGTGTTGATACTCCTACATGTTGAGTTAGTTTTAGTAGTGAGGGATTATCTAGATGTATTTTTGGCGAATCTTCCAGGCATGCCGACTGACAGGTATATCAATTTTGGTATTGATTTGTTACTGGGTACTCAGCCCATTTCTATTCCTCCATATCGTATGGCCCCACCAGAGTTGAAGGAGCTAAAGGAGCAATTGCAGGAGCTGCTTGATAAGGGTTTCATTTGGCCTAGTATATCACCTTGGGGTGCTCTGGTCTTGTTTGTAAAGAAGAAGGATGGTTCTATGCGCATGTGCATTTATTATCACTAGTTGAACAAGGTTACAATGAAGTACAGGTATCTATCACATCGTATTGATGACCTATTTGATCAGGGTGTTCTCCAAGATTGACTTTCGTTCAAGCTATCATCAGTTGAAGATTCGGGAGCCAGATATCCCGAAGACTGCCTTCAGAACTCAGTATGGTCATTTCGAGTTCCTTGTGATGTCTTTTGGGCTGGCCAACGCCCCAGTAGCATTCATGTACTTGATGAATAGTGTATTTCGGCCCTATCTTGACGAATTCATCATTTATTTTATTGACGACATCCTGTTGTACTCACAGAGTCGGGAGTTTCATGAGCAGAACTTAAGGACCGTGCTTCAGACCTTGAGAGAAAAGAAGTTATATGCAAAATTTTCAATGTGTGAATTCTGGAAAGTTTCGGTGGCATTTTTGGGTCATGTAGTGTCGAGTGAGGGGATCAAGGGAGATCCAAAGAAAATTGAAGCAGTGTAGATTTGGCCCAGACTACCTTCAGCTATGGAGATCCAAATTTTTCTTCATTTGGAGGGGTATTAACGTCGATTTGTATAGGGTTTCTCGTCTATTGCAGCACCTATGACTAGATTGACCCAGAACGGTGCTCCGTTCAGGTAGATTGAGGAGTGTGAGGAGAGCTTTCAAATACTCAAGACAGCTTTGACTACAACCCCAGCGTTGGTGTTGTCTTCGGGTTCGGGGTCTTATACTGTGTACTGTGATGCGTCATGTATTAGTCTCGGCACGGTGTTGATGCAGGACGGTAGGGTGATTGCCTCGCCTACGCGTCTAGAGAGCTGAAGGTGCATGAGAATAACTATCATGTCCACGACCTTGAGTTAGCAGCTATTGTTTATTCCTTGAAGATTTGGCAACACTATTTGTAAAGTATCCCTTGTGAGGACTACACCGATCACTGGAGTCTACAGCATCTTTTCAAATAGAAGGATCTTAACTTGCGGCAGCAGAGGTGGCTAGAGTTTCATAAGGACTATGATATCATTATTCTATATTCCCGGGAAGGCCAATGTGGCTGATGCCTTGAGTCGCAAGGCGGAGAGCTTGGCAGTTTAGCATATCCACCGATAATAGAGAGGCCATTAGCCTTGGATGTTCATGCCTTGGCCAACAGTTTGTTAGATTGGATATTTTGGAGCCGAGATGAGTTTTGGCTTGTGTGGTTTCTCGTCTTCTCTTTACGATCGTATCAGAGAGCGTCAGTATGATGAACCCCATCTGCTTATCCTTAAGGACACGGTTCAGCACGGCTATGCCAAGGAGGCCACTATTCGGGAAGATGGTGTATTACAGATGCAGGGCAGGCTATGTGTACCCAATGTAGATGGCTTGCGTGAGTTGATTCTCCGGGAGGCTCACAATTCGCAGTACTCCATTCATACCAGTGCCGCCAAGATATATCAAGACTTGAGGCAGCACTATTGGAGGCGGATGATGAAGGACATAGTGGAGTATGTAGCTCGGTGCCTAAATGGTCATCAGGTGAAGTATGAGCATCAGCGGTCGGGTGGATTACTTCAGAAGCTAGAGATTCCAGAGTGAAAATGGGAGCGGATTACTATGGATTTCGTTGTTGGGCTCCCACAGACTCGGAGGAAGTTTGACGCAGCATGGGTAATTATAGATATATTGACCAAAGTTATATCATTTCATTCCGGTGGTGACAACTTATTTTTCATAGCAGCTGGCTCAGGTCTATATTCGTGAGATTTTTTAGACTTCATGACATGCCAGTATTTATCATCTCTAATCGGAGTACGCACTTCACATCGCGGTTCTGGAGAGCCGTTCAGCTTGAGTTAGGCACGCGGGTGGAGTTTAGTACGGCATTTCACCCTCAGACAGGCGGACAGTTCGAGCGACTATTCAGATATTGGAGGATATGCTTCGCGCATACGTGATGGAGTACGGGGGTTCTTGGGATCAAATCTTTCCGCTTGATCAGTTTTCTTACAATAACAGTTACAAGTAGAGCATTCAGATGGCTCCGTATGAGGCTTTGTATGGTAGGCGGTTCCAGTCTCAGATAGGTTGGTTCAAGCCGGGTGAGGCTAGGCTATTGGGTACAAACTTGGTTCAGGATACTTTGGAAAAGGTTAAATTGATTCAAGATCGACTTCGTACAGCCCACTCCATATAGAAGAGTTATGCGGATCGGAAGGTTCGCGATGTTGTATTCATGGTTGGGGAGTGGGTATTGCTCCGAATTTTGCCCATGAAGAGTGTTATGAGGTTCGGGAAGAAAGGAAAGTTGAGCCTTTGGTATATCAGACCTTTTGAGATTCTTGAGAGGTTTGGAAAGCTTGCCTACAGGCTTGTACTACCACCTAGTCTAGCTGCAATTCATCTAGTGTTCCATGTTTCTATACTCCGGAAGTATCATGGCGATCCGTCTCACGTGTTGGATTTAAGCTCAGTCTAGTTGGACAAGGATCTGTCTTATGTTGAGGAGCCGATGGCCATTTTGGATAGGTAGGTTTGAAAGTTGAGGTCGAAGAACATTGCTTCAGTGAAGGTTCAGTGGAGAGGTCAACCAATCGAGGAGGCGACTTGGGTGACAAGGCATAATATGTGTATCTGTTAGCTTCATCTTTTCACCACTTCTGGTGTGTCTCTATACTCATTCGAGGGAAAACATTTGTTTTAAGAGGGGGAGGATGTAACAATCCGGCCGGCCGTTTTGAGTGTATTATCCTTATCCCCTATTTATTGTCTCCTGTGTGTTATATTATGGTTATATAACTTACAGGGATGTTTGGTTTTGTTTTCGTGTGTGTTTTTGCGTGAAATGGAACACATAGTCCCTAAGTTGGAGGTTTAGGTTGTAAAAGTTGACCGTAGTTTGACTTGTGTGAAGATGACCTGGAATGGAGTTTTGATGGTTTCAATAGCTCTGTATGGTGATTTTGGACTTAGGATCGCGATCGGATGTGGATTTGGAGGCTCGTAGGTCGTTTCAGTGTGTTCTGGCGAAGTTAGGAAAATTAAGGTTTGGAAGGTTTGGGAAGTTTGACCGGGAGTTGACTTTATTGACATCGATGTCAGATCCCAATTTCGTAAGTTGGAATAGGCCCGTAATTTTATTTATGACTTGTGTGAAAAATTTGAAGTCAATCGGAGATGTTTTGGTATGAATCGGCATTAGTTTTGGAATTCGGAAGTTCATAAGTTCTTAGGCTTGAATTGATGCACGATTCGTGATTCTAGTGTCGTCTGATGTGATTTGACGCTTCGAACGTGTTTGTATGATGTTTTAGGACCTATTTGTTTGCTTGGTTGAGGTCCTGATGGCGTTGGGTGTAATTCGAACCTTGTTCGGCGCATTTTCAGGTCATCTAGGAATAGCTAAACTTATGTGATCGCGAAAGAGAGGCCATGATAGCGAAGCTTTGAGAATGGCATGCGTGGATTGGTTCTATGCGATCGCGAGATGTCTTATGCGATCGCAAACCTTGGAAGGTGAGTGCATCACGAACGTGTGAGTGGTTCCGCGTTCGCGATAAAGGAAGGGGAGGCCTGGGAGGTGGATTCATTGCTCTATGCGGTCGCGAATTGGTGCACGCAATCGCGTAACTTTGGAAAAGTTTCTCACCGCTTTCACGGCCAGTCTTCCGTGTTCACGTATAAGGTTTTTTAGCTGATAGAAATTTTGTTCTTCGCGATCGCGAAGGAAATTCCGTGATCGCGATGTGTAAATCACTGGGCAGCAGACTTAAGTTTTAAAATCAAGGGTTTATTCAATATTTCACATTTTGGACTTAAAGAGCTCGGTTTGAGGAGAAATTTTGAGGGATTTTAAGAGATATCATTAGGGTAATGATTCCTAACTCAATTTTGATTAAATTACTCGAATTTATCATTGTTTTTATCATGTAATTAGGGATTGGAGTTGGAAAATTGGGGAAAAGTGATAGAACTTCTTAGGCTAACTTTTTGAGTTTTGAAAGGCGAAATGAGGTCAGATTTGAATAATTCTTGTATGGTTGGACTCGATATCGAATGGGTGTTCGGTTTTTGTATTTTTGGTCGGGTTCCGAGATGCAGGCCTAGGGTGACTTTTTTGGATCGATTTTTCAAGTCTTTGTAAAGATCGTAATTTCATTGTTTGAATTAGTTTCATATAGTTATATTTATAGTATGAAATTATTTTGGCTAGATTCGAACCATTCGGAGTTGGAAAATAGAGGGAAAGACCTTCTAGTTGATTGATTTAGCGTGGTTTGAGATAAGTGAATGGTCTAACCATGTGTGGGGGAAATTCCCCTTAGGACTTGGTATTTTTGTTATAATTGTGATATGTAAAAGTTGTGTACGCAAGATAACTAGCGCGTACATGGGCTAAATTTTGAAATTTTTGGTTTTTAGCTATGTAATTTCCTTTCATGCTTTAATTGAGTTAGTTAACATGTTATAGTCATCATATTAAGTCTGATTTAATATGTCTACTTGTCTTATCTCTTATTTGCAAATTATCCTACATGTTTAGTTGAAATACTTGTTTCCTTAATTCCGTATTCATTATTTAAGTGTTGAATTCTTTACTTGAAATTGTTATTCTTGAAATATCTTGCTGCTGAATTTGGTATTGACTTGCTAAGGTCTTCGTTCCTATTGAGGCAAAGTGTAAGTTGTAAAATATCATTTTATTGGGTCATTAACCGGTTGTTATTGTTGAGAGTTGTGTACATTGTGGTTGAGTCGTGGGCTCCTTATTGTGAAATTCTGTCATTGTTTGGATTTTCTGGCAAGTTGTGATATTGGGCACTTGAGGTGCGAATTGTGACACGTTGTGATATTGATATGCAGGCGGTGGTATAAGATCTGGGTGTTGAAACGCATGCGGTAAGATAAGGTGGTCTTGACACGCGTGGCTAGTAGGGGAACTACTAGAAGCTATGCGGTATGATAATGTGAGCTAAAATATAGGATGCTAGTTAGGGAAATATAATTTTCAAAACTAAATGTAAAGGTTCCCGCAGTGATATAAGGAAAGAATGTGAGTTATTTTATGATTTGGGACTACGAGGCAGTACCCCGATAGTGGCCGTTGTTGATCTTTCTCTATTTGTTGTATTTGTTTCGGCTGTTTTGTTTCCTTAACATGTAAATCCTTGTTTCCTTGTTTCCTTCCTGCCTTGATTTTGTGTTGTTAATTTCTGGTAGATTTCCTTATTGTTTCATTTTCGTTGTCATTATCAGTATATCATTTTATCTTTCGTCCCGTTTCTTATTATCTCCAGTAAGGCCTTGACCTGACCTCGTCACTACTCTACCGAGGTTAGGCTTGGCACTTACTGGGTACCTTTGTGTTCTATGCATACTATACTTCTGCACATCTTTTTGTACAGATCCAGATACATCTTATTAGACCCGGCACTAGTGCGCCAAGTTTTCACTTGGAGACTTCAAGGTACACCTGCCCGCGTCCACAGGCCTCGGAGTCCCCTTCTATAATGTTTTCCTTATCCCATTACCCTACTATAGACAGTGATGTATAGGATTTGTTTAGTACTATTACTCAGAGCTTGTGACTTATATATCACCAGGTTTTGGGAGTTGTATATATTGAGTTATAGATTTTATTTATATAGGTGTTAAAGTTTTGAGACTTATCTTTATTATTATTGCAATTATTCTGCATGTTGTTAGGCTTACCTAGTCTTAGAGAGTAGGTGCCGTCACAATATCCGACGGAGGGAAATCGGGATCGTGACAAATGAGGGCAAAATTGAATATTAACGGTGAATTCTCTTGAGAACTTGAATATCCGCCCAAAGAACCCTGAACAGATGGAGCACAATGTGAACTCTATGCTGGTTGTGCTGAAAGTTAACTGGCCTAGGCGAGCATTATATGAATCATGGTTTACTGAAGAACCACGATAAACCTGATGGGTTGACTGAAAAGGCATGAAAGGATGGTCTCTATTGTGATGGCCCTAGCCTCAAGATGAGGCACTACCAAAACTACCTGAACAACGAGACCTCTTAGCGTGCCGCTCCTGCTCTTGAATACGCTTTGTGCGCCTGGAAATCTTCATTGTATTTGTCTCGGACTCTCGAGGTATCTCATACCAGATACCAAAAATTTGTGGCCCTCAATGAACCTCATATCCTTTTCCGTCTCAGTAGGGATCAAGAACATAGCATGAAACAGCTCTGTGAACCTCATCTCATACTGGGTCACATTCATACCTTCCTAGCGTAGATGCTCGAACTCACTGCACAACTCATCCCTACAAGTCTATGGAATAAACTTCTCAAAGAAGAGAACTGAGACAATGCGAGTGGTGTTGATCCAGCTAACCTACTCAAATCATAGGTCTTCCACTATTGTAAGTTGGCCCTGACAATTGAAAAGTGACGAAATCAACCATGTTTGAGTCCACCAAACTCAAACTATGCAGAACCTGGTAACACTGATCTACAAAACCTTGTGCATCCTCAGTAGGCTCTCCATTGAAATGGGGAGGATGAAGTCTCTCAAATCTCTCCAGCCTCTTATAATCCTCAGCAGTCAAGGTTGGACGAATCTCGGGCTGGACTAAAATTTGGTTGCACTGATAGAACCATAATTATGAGTCAACTGATCTAGTGTGCATGCGGTGAGGGTGTGGGATCCTCCCCCGGACTATGAGGTAGCTGGTGAAACCGGGATCATACCCGCCTAAGTCAAACTCTCATATGCACTAAGGATATGAGCCAAGGTCTCCTAGAGTCCGAGAGTAGCAATAGGTCCTCAAGTTCCTGGGTTGGTCCTACCAGCTCAACATGATCAGGAATCTACTCCTTAGCAGAAGATATTGGTGGCTCCACAATGGTTGCTATAGCATACCCTCTAACTGTGGCGCGTGCTTCATACCTGACTCCTCCTCGGTCCTGGCCTCTCATGGCTCTGGCCTGAGGTACAAGCTCCTACCTCG
Source organism: Nicotiana knightiana (assembly GCA_005239525.1). Classification (NCBI taxonomy): domain Eukaryota; kingdom Viridiplantae; phylum Streptophyta; class Magnoliopsida; order Solanales; family Solanaceae; genus Nicotiana; species Nicotiana knightiana. Next base: position 55,715 of record ML413455.1, read on the forward strand.
CTGCTCCAAAAGAATGTGTGTTCACCATCTGTGAGAGAATAGGAAAGAAAATATTCAAAGTTCGAAATAAATAAATCTGTATTATAGGGAATGAAAGAAAGATATGTTTCCCTAGCAGTCTCGTAGCCTCTCGAAGATAAGTACAAACGTCTTTGTACCGATCCACAAGACTCTACTAGACTTGGTCATTACTGGAAAGATAATCAATCTAGGAATTTGATACTAAGATATCACGAACCAAAACCACCACCGATCATGATGGCGCCTAACCCACTTGCTAGGGAAGTCAACCATAAAACAATAGCAAAATATAATAAAAGATATAGAAATATATGAGCCTGAAATTCGAATAAACATAAATAGAATCCAAGCCAATACAACAAGTGCCTTGAAGCTGGTAACACTGAGTCATAAGCTCTATCATATGAATACAAGTCTGATGATACAATACACTGTCTAAAACAATAACAATAATTGAATTATAGAAAGAGACGCCTAGCATTGCGATCAGGATGCGGCTCTATCTCGGGTCTCCACAGCAACATCTACCACTCTCGATGCTCAGTTGGGTCCAACTGGATCTGTATAATTAAGTGTGAAATGTAGTATGAGTACAACTGACCTCATATTACTCTGTAAGTATCATGAATATGCTTGGCAAGATAGTGACGAGGGTGGTCAATGGTACTCACTATAAAACCTGTACAATTCATGAATATATATGTACACAGCAACAGTACCAAAATCTAAGCACAAGGTACAAATAAGACCAATGATACAGGTGCATCCTTTAGAGAAGACAAATAAGACAAATGATGCAAGGTACACAGATTTGACATATAGAGAAGATATATATCATGGATCATTTCATCAATTAAATCAGCATATAGAGAAAATATGCATCAAGGGCATGTATTCATATAGAGAAGATACGCAGTAAAAAGGCATATATACATCCAAAGCTTGAATATAGAGAAGATACACAAAGTCCAAACACTAGTCAATTTTTATATTTGCGTGTACTCGTCAAGGAAAAATATGAGAGGATGACCCTAGGAGGATGGATCCATCCACACGCTGCACGGACAATTCACATGCCATAATCATAACATTTGCACGGAAAACTCATGTGCTATCAATCAAGTCCGTCACAAAGAAAGATTATACAGAACCATATGTATACAAACAACAGATATCAAATCACATACTCATGGACTGAGGAAAATATCAAACTAAGATATATACAGATGCGAAGTGTACAACTACAACTCAAGTTAGGCGGCTACGGCATACAATAACTAGTATCATTCTCAAATTGGATACCAAATCCTATACTGGTCTCTAACATGATTCGAGAAGTTCATATAGTCATACAAATGATTCAACATGAATCATAGAAAGCATGCAATCCAAACGAGGCATAATATAATCCTAAAGTCCAACTCGGTCAAAATCATACATAGAACCTGCATATACGCTCATCACCTCACATATACGTTGCCTCTCACACATTCCAATTAGCAAATAAGATCACATTCTAAGGGTTATTCCCTCATAATAAAGTTAGGCAAGATATTTAACTCAAACGAGAAAAATTAATACTCCAAGAACACCTTTTTCCCTAAGAAATCACCTCCAATCGGCTCGAATATTGTCAAATACAACTCAATAACGTCAAACAAATTCATACGAATCAATTCCAAACAATAAATCTTTAATATTTAAGTAATTCCCAAAAAGTAAATAACAACCTCGGCCCACGTGGTCAAAATCCAAGTGAAAGAATAGATTCCGACTATCCATGATTCCACGAGTCCAAATATATGTTTGATTTCATATCCAAGTCCAAGTCACAGCTCAAAACTTCAGTTTTCACTCTCTTGAGTTGTAGGAAACCCCTCCCCCAAAAAATGTTATGCCTTAAAATTTCATATTTTAGGTGTTAATAATCCATGTAGACTCTTGAAATAATTTCATAATTAAGTAAAAATCACTACCCCAAGGTATTGTATGAAAATCTCCAAGTAACAATCGCCTCTCTCCAAGTCAAGGGCTAAAAATATGAGAGAATGAGCCAAAAATCTTGAAATGTAACACTTAAGTGGTTTGCCCAACGAGCTTATGAAAGGCACATATCTGCGAGCTCGTTTCTTCGACAAACATCTCACATATACGAGACTCCTCCCTCAGCCAACTCACACATGCGACAAGACTATCACTTCTGCGGAGCCGCAGGTGCGCAAGACCTATCGCAGGCGGGCTATCGCTTCTGTGAGACACCCTTTGCAGGAGTGGTCTCCCAGATCGAAGCCATCTTTCGCTTCCGCTCCCCAACCACCGCAGGTGCGACATCGCACCTGCGCACCAAACTCTTCTGGTGCGACACACCAGCACTAGCAACATCAAATAACTTCAAAATGATATGAAATCATCCTGAAACACACACAAGCCTCCCGGGACCCTCTCCAATCATACCAAAAAAACCAAACACCTAAATCAAACTGAAGCCCCAAGCTCGCCGAAATAAAATAAAATGTGTGCAATGCGTTTGCTTATGCTGTTAGAAATAAAGACCCTTCTCCTTTTTATAATAAAATGATCCCCTCCTTTTGACCATTGTGTAATTAACTATCCCCTCGTCCCCCAAAAATAATTTTAAGACTTTAACTATTTCACAATGGATTGTAATCTCTTATTAACCAAAAGATAGAGAATAATTAACCAAAGGATAAATACCTCAACTAGTCATGTCACAAAAGTTGGCAAGATATTTAAGTTTTGACTAAACTTATGTCCGTAATGGTGGTAGAGGTGGCTGAAAATTGAGCTCAAATTTATTCAAGTACAAGAATGAAGATTTGGAATCTCAAATAGGTCCTTTAACAAGATGTCAAGCTAAAGTGTTGCCAAACAAGGTCATTAGACATCTAGTGCAAGTAAAGAAGTATTTAATTGGGAGGAAGAGCTTAAGGAAAGGATATGAGTTATAATATATGTGTTATAATTATTTTATGTCCCAAATTCATGTCCAAGAAGAGGTGGATTAGATCCCAAGAAACATCCTCTGAAGAAGGTTCAAATCAGGCCACCGTTGGACCAATTTGTCAGCTAAAACGTGTCCAAACTTGCAGCACATGAAGTCTTACATAAAGCCACGTTTTTTAATTATAAAGAGGACTTACTTGATGTCCTTAAAGGGTACAATATTCGTTCTAGATGTTGAGTGCAAGTTGGTGCCTACTTGCTTGAAACTTTCCTTCAAGATTTCCAGATTTTCATGATTCTATCCAAGATTGGTTTGGGACATATTTCCATATATTAGGGGACTATATTTATTGCTTTCCTAGTTAGTTAAGGTTATGTTTTCCTTTTCCTAAGATTGTTGGAAGTACTTTCCAAGAATGACTTGGTTTTTGCCTCCTAGTATTTTCCTTTTCCTAAGGAAGTTGGACTTCTTGTCCAAAGTAGTTTAGGACTTTATTTCCTTATTTTTTAGGTAAAATTTCGTGACCCCTCTATATAAAGAGTGTCTTATTTGTTTTTAGACTTAGATTATTATATACAATATCAACAAAAATTGTGATATTTTTCTTGCACTCTTGTGTGTGGCTACTCTTGGATTTATTCTTCAATCTTCAAAACTCAACTTAAGGTGGTAAGATTAAATTCTTTAGAAATATTAGATCACTTCTAGGTATTCAAGAAAGGTGATAAATTTAGGCCTATTTTTGTTCTTGTTATTCTAAAGGGTCGGGTTTCACAATCTATTTCTTGTTTTTAAGTCTCTACCAAAGGCGATTAGTTCTTTGTTAGCTAATTATTGTTGTTAGGATTCAACTCCAAGAATAGACTTCTTGAATTCAAGAAACTCTTTCTTGAATTCAATCTACCTTTAATTTTCCGTCTTTTTTGTTTCTTTATTTTTCTTTTAGCTTCCGCGTGTTTCTTGATTTTCTCTAGTAGTTCTCGGACCCCTATCGTGTTGTTATCAGTAACTTAGTGCACTTAGTGCAATATATGTAGTTTATATTTTATACGTTATGTAGGCTATTGGACTACATACAGTCTATCAGATGGGACTGCAGATTCAGGATCATGTCGGCGATCCTGCGCCGCTTTGCATGATTACGGCCAACAATTTGTAGAGGTGGTTGCCTGGACACTGCAGCGAGCCCGAGAGGATCAGCGGTTGGGACACGAGCCTTATTATGTGGAACCAGGGCAGTACCAGTGAGGCAGGGGTGTCACACGAGGTGGTGGAGCCCGACGAGGTAGGGGTGCCCGACGAGGTGGGGGTGCCTGACGAGGTGGGGGTGCCAGACGAGGTTGTAGGCGGAGAGGAGGTGGTCCCCAGCAAGGGGACGTTGAGGCCCCTGCTGATGATGTTGCTTCTGATCTGTCGGGTGGCCTACATGAGACAGACATGACGTCATACAACCTTGGGATGCATCTCACTCCAGGTACTTCGCAGGTAACCCCGTCAGGTCCATTAATGATCACAGGTACGGACCTTGCTGGAGTGGATTTGGATACATACTTACTAGGCCCATCTACCGCTGCTGAGGATCGGCCGACCCGAAATTTGCATAGTGGGTGCCGATTGAGTTATGGCTCATCATCACAGGCGCAAGTATGGTTTTATTAGTATTGAATTTAAATTTATTTTTATTATTCTCCATTATTTTGCATAACTTTATTAATTTCCTTTTTAAGGCTTCATCCCCGCCTGTTACGGAGGCCCCTTCGTGTGATGTTGACATGGCTGCGACAGATGATTACATTCAGGAGCCTGACGAGACCATGGTAAGACAATTTAAATTATTGTGACTTAATATGTATTTTCCTATACTGAGCTGACTAATCTTTCTAGGTTTCTACTGATGATCATCATGTAGCGCATCCGGCTATAAAGAAGCGACTTGATGATGATGATCCTGATAGCGTACCCGGGCAGGATGGGATGCGCCTCCGGCCAGCGGCTGCGTTGAAGCACACCGGATGCGGGACACATTGATTTTCTTTCCTTTTTTTTGTATTTGATGTAAATAATATTTTATTTAAATAATAACAACAATTTTTATGTTTATATAATATGTGGCATTACTTGTTTATTTCCCTGTTCATTATTTAGTTTAATACTACAACACAAACACAAACACAAACATTAAAACTTAACATAATTAAAATTCAGTACAACTAATGAAAATACATGACAAGGGAAACATAAAAATAAAGTAGTACACTAAACACATACATGTCAATGTTTTGTCACTGCCGCCCATTATTCTCTGCTCCAACCACTTACATTGTTCTTCCAGCCTATTTTTTCTTCTTCCACCTCTTTTAGTTTCACCTCCACCTTCTCAAGTTCTCGTTTATGTTGTCTTTCACGTTCCCACTATTTTAAACACAAATTATGAAGATGCTGCAAAGATACTTTGTAGCATTCCTGATAACAGGGTTCATCAACCCATACATCAAAATTGCAAATAGGTTCGTCGGGAACCTTATAAAACTTGTTCATACAGTGCCAGTAGCGGCGTCCAACTTCACCATTATTTCAACAACTATTCATCATGCAATTTTTTCCGCACTCGCATCTTGGTACATAAGAACGTTTAGCCATTTGTGACAGCGTTAAAAAACCTTGCTTTTCTTGAAAGATTTGCTATTAGTTATTGTTGTTTCGTACCCGTCAGAATGAGCCCGTTATTTATAGGCAAGGCAACACACATAACGTAGTATTTAACCGCGAATATATTCACACAATGTAGTATATAACCGCGCTATGCTTTGCGAGTTAAAGATTCTGACGGGTACGAAACAACTTTTTGTCAGTTGGGCAGCTTTTTCAGTTCGACAAGAAAACACACATAATGTAGTATTTAACACGTTATATATACACATAACGTAGTATTTACCCGCGCTATATATACACATAAATAGTATTTAACCGCGTTATATATACATATAACATAGTATATAACCGCCCTATGTTTTGCGTGTTAAAGATTTGTCGGATACAAAACAACTTTTTGTCAGTTGGGCAGCTTTTTTAGTTCGACAAGACAACCCGTAAACAAATTTTTACTAGAATTTTTTTTAATTATCATTTAAAAACTGAAATGGAAGAGTTCAACTCATAATTAACAAATATAATTTTATTTTATAAATCTTGCAACATAAACAAAATAACTAATTATTACAATATAAACTCATTAATAGTTGGGCACACTAGAAGAACACCCACCACGAGCTTGATTACTATTGCCACCCAAACCACCCGAAGGACATTTTCGACGGCCGTGTCTTGTTTGCGAGAATATACCACATTTGCGCGCATAAACGGTATCACTAACATCTATTTGGTTCCGTATACGCGTTCTCTTCTGCACCTGTATTCTACGCAAATAGGACTTGTCACACACCATTTTAAATGATTCCGGCGGCCAATAATGCTCAGCATCCACTGACTGCATCTGCCCACTATAGGTGTTTAGGTACTTGGCAACACTATATTGTTGATCAACGTAGTTGGTTATACCTAAACTAACACGTTGAAAGCCCTTGATGGAATGTGAGCAAGGCATGTGGTAGATGGACTATTTTCCACAAGAGCATAACCTTGTAGATTTATTTACAGTATGTACATTATTCCCCCGATTTTGATGGATAGCGGTGTGAACTTCAAAAACATTTCTTTCGTTATCATACTGCAAAAATGAATGTCAATGTGCTTGACGCCTGTATTTCTCATATCTCTTCATTGGCACTGGCATAAATTCAACACCCTTTTCCATCAAGACATTGCAGTTGCAGACCTTTCAACAAACCTCTCTGACATCTGCTTGAACGACATCCGCACCATGGCAGTGACAGGCAATCCTCTTGCCGACTTCAATAACCCGTTGAAAGACTCTAACACGTTTGTAGTCAGAATTCCCCATCGTCTACCACCATCTGCATGCAAAGTCCACTTTTCAGGGTGATGTCGCAGTAACCAACGATAGGCTGCCTCATCTTCTTGCCTGATAGATTTCATGTGCCTCCGGAACTTATGTTGTTGGTGGTCTGTTGCTGCCATCCACATCAAATCATGCAGATCCTTGTTGGGATATGCCTTCTGGAAATTGGCCTTAAAGTGTCTCACACAGTAACGGTGGTAGGCATAAGGTTCTTGCCATGCAGGCAAGTTCTCCATAGAACTTAAGATACCACCGTTCCGATCAGATATTAGACAAATATCGGAATGCTGTTTGACAACGTGCTCTTTCAAATGATTCAAAAATAGCGTCCATGTATCTTGGCTTTCATTGGCACAAACAGCAAAAGCTAGAGGAAATATCTGTCCATTAGCATCTACTGTAACGGCCATCAACAGCTTGATATCGTACTTTCCATAGACATGAGTGTCGTCCATGGATATTACGGGCCGGCAATGCGAAAAACCATCAATTGTTGGTTTAAACACCCAGAACACGTAATTGAATATATATTCTGGTTTTCTCGGACTCCGCTCAAGCTTCCACTCAACAACCGTCCCGGGGTTAAAGTGCTGCAATGCGGCCATGTACTTGGGTAACGCTGCAAATGACTTATCCCAGTTACCATAGACAATTTCAAACGCTCGTTTGCGCCCGAGATATGCCTTTATTTTGGTAATGGTATGGCCATATTCCTGATGGACTGATGTAATGTACTCTTTGATTTTATACCTTATGGATGCTTCAAGGTGTGGAATAAGGACGAGAGAAATCAAGCCAATATCTAAGTTGAAGTGATTCCCGTTGAATGTGTCCATTTCACATGTGTGGGTGGGAATGTATTTACCCACTTTCCACATACCTGTCTTCTTCTTTCTCGCACGCAACATCCAATGACATGAACAAAATCACTTGCGACAAACAACCTTGTATACATCCGTACTTGACTCCTATACCTGCATCTCACGACACTCTTTTACGTTATTTATTTTACAAGCCCTGCTTACGCGCGCTTTATCAGGAAAAAGTATGCCCTTTGCCAGCACCGTTGGTCTAGACTCATCCCATATTGCTGTTTGAATTTTATCAAAATCCCTTGTGAGATCTTCCACATCCGTCATGCTTGGCAAGTTATCAACGTAAGGAATCTCCCTTGAATGAAATGGCACTTGGGACTCGTACACTCCTCGTCTAGAGGGGGTGGAGCATACTCCCTCGTCAAATCAGGTCCTTCATTCTCATCCTCCTCATCACCATCCTCACGAGGGAAGGGTGTCTCGTCTCCGGATTCCTCGGCATTGTTGTCGTAATCACTGTTCTCTTCCTCACTCTGTGCATCTTCCAGATCCTGATTTAATACGTCATCTTCGGGCAATTGAGTGAGCATAGGTGGTTCAACTTGGTCGTTTTCACTGCACAACCAACAAAATAATAAGCTACTGAAATTGATAAATATTTTTCGTATAGTTGTATCACTTCACTTACAAGTCGTAATGTGATGAAATTCCATGATGGACATTTTCATATAGGTGATGACTCCCGGATGGACCACCATGATCCAACACACCAAAACTAGGCATATTTCAACTATGCGTGGGTTCATAACTTGTAAAATTCATATCCGGCCGATACCCTCTGTGGAATATATGAGCGTTAACACAAATTCAATACAACAAAAATATACATTGTAACACAAAGGACAATTGAAGTTTACCACTCGTCTTGTCAATTATGTAAAGCAGGAGAGAAATTATTTCCCCGCTGCTCATTCGCCGGCGGTGATAAGTTTAAATCAAGGCAAACTCTTTCATCCGGAACCTATCTGGCAAAAACTGCTCCAGAATACCCACCCGTTGACTGGGGGTTATCCCAACTATGCGCAACCTCATTGTTGGGAATGTCTTCGACCTTGACGTAAATATCCAACATTTTGATTACAAGAAATTCCCGGTATTCATCCGGAGTCCTCAGAAAATCCCTCAAAGTTTCACCATCGTCGATGTTAAACTCCGAGTAAAAAGCAACCTCTTGCGGAGTGACGGAATACGGATATCTTCCGGTTACTTTAAGTTTCACCGAACGTTTCCTCACACTCATTTTTTTGCATAACAATGATACCAGCGTACTCCATTGAAGTGGCAGTTTAACATGACACTGTGAAGATAAACAGTACCTCATAGAGTTATTCTCCATCACAACCTCACCCCTCCCCCACCCCCAATATAATGAAACTCTTATTCTTCGCTCTTCAGACATTATGAAAAAATTCTTGAAAATTTAACAAGAAGCAAAGTTTGAACGGGAGTTAGAATATTTTTTGAAGGGATTTTCATAAAATCCTAACCCTTTTATATAAGGAAATGGCTTGAAATTTTTTACGTATAGCGCGATTATTTCATTCGCTATACCTTTTTGTCAGATGGTGTCAGCATAGCATGGTTATTTCATGCGCTATATATATATAACGCGGTTTATTACCGCGTTATACATAGTTTGATACCTCTTTTTTTCTTACACCTATTAACATCACACTTGTCCAAAAACTTAATACCTATTACAACTTTGGTAAAAATTAAACAAAAATGACCATATAGGTGCGAAGTATGGACCGCAGGAAAAGGTGCGGATCATGCTATGTAGTCTTGCTTAAGCTTCAGTGAATTTTCCCTCAACGTTTCTAATAACTGCCAAAGACAAAGAGCACAATAAGAGGTACGGTCTACACTTTTACTTTCAGTTGCCCCAGACTTTCGCTTGACAATTTCTCAACTTCAGTTTTTTAGGTAAGTGTTGATCCGCACAATAAAAAGTGTTTCGTACTTTGTTCATTTTGGCTTTCACACTTAATCATATTTACAATTCTCAGTTGATGAAGTTCTACCAGCAAATATGACACCGCACAATAAAGAGCAAGCCACCATTTTTTATTACCAACTCTGCGCTTTTTCTTCACACTTTGACTTCCTTTTATCTCTGTCCAAACCTTCTTAACTTATATTCTTTTTGCCTCTTTTTATATTCAACACTTCAAAACCTGAAAGTACGTCTTTTTACATAAGCTTTGGATAGAATTGATACTCAAAGATTATAAAACATCAAGAAAAAGATATGGATGAGTAGGCAAAATGTCAACTTAGCAAAATTCCCATAAGACAATATTTTTTAGTGAAAAAGATTAGTAGCTGAAATATTCATTTGGCAATTCAAGAATTAGAGAAGAAGAGTCTCACCTACTGGGTATCAAACATTAAATAACCAAGAAAATCACTTTTTTGAACTTATGATTTTCCAATAAAAAGATAAAACTCATTAAAGAAGAAAATAGATCTTGTGTGGAGTTCTATTATTAAATCTAAGTTTGGATCTTATAGGTTGGTTGAATTTTTAGAGATTGGTGGGTTATATTGTTTACCCGTAAAATGGTGTAGTTGAATTTATTACGTGGTTTAAAGATCCAAAATGAGATTAAACAAGATTAAAAGTAAGACTTAGCTATTAAGATTGAAGAAAATAAGAAGTCGAGCATCGAGAATAGCGCCTCCGAGGATAGAAATGAGAACAATATAAAAGAGTAAATAAAGTTGTTTAATTGAGAATGAAAGTAGAATACAGCATAAGTTTTGCCAAGAATTTCGTGTCTTACAATGGCTACTGAGTCTACTATTTATAGCTATACCTAGGGGGAAAAAATCCTAGGACCAAGCCTCACTTAAATGACAATAAAGGAGCTATTGATGAATATGTAACGGCAGGCCATAAATGCAAATATTCTTTGCAACGGCTGCCCATTTAATGATATCTAATATTCTTTATTGAATGTTATGCGATGACAAACATTCAAATTTCTCCCATTGACCAGACTCCCTTCAGGGTTTATCCAATACCAACTACAGTTGTTGTACTCAGTACTGGTAGTTACTTGATGTGTCTTTTACTTGTCTTCGATTTAACATGCAATCATTCGACCATTTATTTCGGACCAATTTTACCCTATACAGTTAGTCCCCTTACTTTCCGGTGACAAATCTTTGTGTCAACGGAAAATTGGTGAAGACCCCTTTCTTGGCGAGAAATCTTTTGAACAGTCTCCAACGCGTGAAAGGACGCACGTATTCTCACATATAATACCTCGAACGAGTATTGCCCCATGATTCATTAATATTTTTGCCGGTTCTCAAGGTAATCATGACCACAATTTTTATCGTCTATATATTTACTTATACTCATCATTTTACCTATTTCACTTCAAAAATCTTCATAAGTTCATCATCTTCTCTGCACTTAACCTCCTTCTCCTTAGAAAACTTTCATCTTTTCTGACTTTCTCTAAAAAGCTTTAAAACCTTTTTACTATCATGGATTCTTCTAGTGAATCTTTTAGAAAATCTGGTACTCTCTTTGGTGGAGGTCGAAGAGAAATAAAGATAAAAAAGTTAACGTTGACACTGATCCTCCCACTATAAAAACCATCATACCCAAATACTTGAGTATCGTTAATGACTTCCAAGAGAAGTTTCCATACGTGTCCCCACGGACTTGGGCTGTTAGCAGGTACCCTTTTTTTCTATTTTCCCCTTCCAGTATGCTTGTTGTGAATGAGGACCGCAATTTCCCAGACCTTAACATCCTTGCTCCAGATTTTATAGAGCAGGTTACCATCAACATGGAAGGTATTACGTATGTTTATACATATCTCTTCACCTTAGGTCCGTTTTCTTTGGGGATAAGCACAGGATTCGACCCCGTGATTTTAGAGTTTTGCTACCAATACCAGGTCTAACTGGCGAGAGGCCCATCTATATGGTGAGTTGTGGCTTGCATATTCCAGTTGTGCATGGAGACCAAGAAAAACCTAATCGTGGCACACATGATGAATCTCTACTCCCCCAAGATCTTCCGTGGGGGAGTAATAAATTTCAGCAAATGTGGCCATCATGCCCTTCTCGCCAATGTGGATGATGATAGTGATTGTGGGTGGATGGAGAAGTTTGTCATCACCGCTACCAGTGATATATCATCTCGCCCACAACTCTATCCTTTCCTGAATCATGGAACCATTCTCGTTAATTTGTAATTTATTCACCTCTTTCCTTCGTAAAAACACCATTTTTCGTTATTGTTGACCTCTTTGTTTCCATTGCTTTAGCTACCCGATGGGAACCACCAAGGGTTCAAGGCCCGGGCTATTGGGTTCAGAAGATTCTGAATATTACAATGCCAGAAACCTGTTGATGGAGGGAAATGGCCCCTAAATATGGGTGGAAAGCCAAGAACCATGGTAAATCGAGTCCTTCTTCCTTTTGTTTTTGTATGAACATAGGTAACATTTATAACTCCGTGTTTTGCTTGATTCAGAACTCAGGTGCAGGGCTCTGTCACCATCCTAGAGGTGGATATTTTGGTTGACCCCGTAGAGGTCGCAAGGGTGCTACAAAGTGCCCTTGCTCGAAGCAGTGCCCTCGAATCTACTTCCGGTGGTAGTGCCCTCGAATCTCGACCTCGACCAGGACGAAAAAATAGGAGGAGAACGAGGAGGATGATTACGTGTCCCAATATCTTTTATAGCACCTGATGACACGAATGCCACTAAATCGACAATTGAGGAATTGGAGCAGGTTATATCGATCGAGAATCTACCGGATCGAAAGGTATACCTGGGCACGTGGTTAACTCCCGAGCTCAGGAAAAAACTTATTGATTTCCTTAAAGCCAATGCCGATTGTTTTGCCTGGTCCCATTTAGATATGACAGGGAACCCACCGGAGGTGACAACTCACAAATTGAGCCTGGATCCAAAGTTCCCCCTGGTCAAACAAAAGAGGAGGCCGCAATCCGAAATCAAATACACATTCATCAAAGACGAGGTATCTAACCTTTTTAAAATAGGTTCCATTTGGGAAGTTAAGTACCCGGATTGGTTAGCTAACGTAGTAGTTGTACCTAAAAAGGAAAAAACTTAGAATACATGCAGATTATAAGGACCTAAACAAGGCATGTCCGAATGATTCATTCCTTTTGCCTAACATCGATCGAATGATCGATGTGATGGCCGGACACAAAATACTGAGTTTTCTCGACACCTATTTCGGGTGAAATCAGATTCAGATGGACCAGGGAGACCAAGAAAAAACTTCTTTCATAACTAAATTTGACACGTATTGTTATAACGTAATGTCGTTTGGGCTAAAAAAATGTTGGTGCCACGTTTCAACGCCTAGTTAATCGGATGTTCGAAGAACAAATAGGGAAGTCAATGGAGGTTCATATTGACAATATGTTAGTTAAGTCCCTACGAGCATAGGACCATTTGAAGAATTTGCAGGAAACCTTTGACATATTGAGGATGTACAACATGAAGCTGAACCCTGAGAAGTGTGCTTTCGGGGTTAGGTCGGGCAAGTTCCTGAGGTTCATGGTATCCAACTAGGGAATAGAAATCAACCCAGACAAGATAAAATCCATAGAATACATCACCGTAGTTTACAACTTCAAGGCAGTACAAAGACTTCTGGGCGGATAGCCGCATTGGACCGGTTTATTTCGAGGTCATCAGACGAGCCACCGATTCTTCTCATTACTAAAAAAGAAGAACAACTTCTCTTGGACCCCGGAGTGCCAGTGAGCTTTAGAAGAACTAAAATGGTACTTATCGAGCCCTCCCTTGTTGTACACTTCAAAGGCAAACGAACAGTTACACCTCTACTTGCTAGTTTCCGAGGTAGCAGTAAGTGGTATCCTGGTCTAGGAAGAAGAAAATACGCAATTTCCAATTTATTATGTTAGTAGAACCCTAGGCGCTGCCGAAACAAGGTATCTACACTTAGAAAAATTAGCACTCTCCTTATTGAGTGCATCTAGGAAATTAAAATCGTACTTTCTGTGTCACCCCATATATGTCAAGACCTCTTAGCCGCTAGGAATGTTATGCACAAACACGAGCTCTCGGGCCGGTTGGCCAAATACGCCGTAGATATTAGCGGGTACGATATCGAGTACAAACCCTAAACTGCAATAAAATCTTAGATTTTGCTAGACTTCGTGGATAACTTTACGCAGGCCTTGATCCCCAAGGTTGAGAAGGAATTACTTCTCACCTCGAGGATCTGGATCTTATTCACAGACGATGCTTAGGGGTACGGGCTAGGCATCGTATTAAAACCACCTATGGGTAACGTAATAAGATAGTCTATTAGAACTGTGAAATTGACTAACAACGAAGTCGAATATGAGGCTATGATTGTAGGTCCAGAACTGGCTAAAAGCCTTGGGGCCGAGGTGATCGAGGCCAAATGTGACTCCCTCCTCATCGTCAACCAAGTCAACGGGACCTTTGAAGTAAAAGAGAAATGGATGCGGAGATACTTGGATAAGTTGTAAGTGTCCTTGAACAAATTCAAGGAATGGACTCTATTGCACGTACCTCTATATCAAAATAACGAGGCCGATGCATTGGCTGATTTAGGGTCGTCAGTCGACTCTAACGAATTCGACTCCGGAGCAGTAGTGCAATTGATGAACTCAGTGATAGAAGAAGGTCACGCCGAAGTGAAATCAACAAGCTTGACTTGGGACTGGAGAAACAAATACATAGACTAACTTCAGAAAGAGAAATTGTCGTAGGATCACAAGTAATCGAGGGCCCTACATACTAAAGCTGCCAGGTTCGGCTTGGTTGATGGAAAATTATATAGAAGATAATTTTTCGGGCCACTAGCTAGGTGCTTGGGTCCGGGGGAGACCGAATACGCAATAAGGGAAGTACACAAGGGTACTTATGGAAACCATTCAGGAGCAGAATCATTGGTTCGAAAATTGATCAGAGCCGGTTATTACTGGAACGAGATGGAGAAGGATGCGAAAGACTTCGTTTGAAAGTGTAACGAATGCCAGAGGGACGCCCTGATGATTTATCAACTATGGGAAATGCTTCACCCTGTCCAATCCCCACGGTCGTTTATGAAATAGGGGATGGACATCGTCGGTCCCTTGACATGGGCACCCGGCAAAGCCCAATACATATTGCTCATGACCGATTATTTCTCCAAATGGTTGAGGCACATGCGTTCAAGAAGGNTCTCGGAGTAGGAGTATCTTCTCGAGAGGCCGTAGCCATGGGATTTCCCTCGGGCTCCTGAGCTGAAGAGAGTTCGGCCTCCCGGTCACTTACCTCTGGTGTCGACCGCTCTTCTACAGCAATGGACGACTCATGGGAGACGAACTCCAAGTTGTCATCTTTAGGGTAGTCCCTGAGCCGATAAAGTGATTCGGGGTCTGGTACCCTAGCCTGAGTACTCTACTTGTTCCTCTTTCGGACCCTGATCGCGACCCTATTTTTCTTGGCCTCGGCGTCCGCATTCGGGAAACCAAAAGACCTCTATTTCTTCTCTTTTTCTCCTCATTCTTCATAGCGGCCTCGGAGGCAGGATGTCCTGAAGCAACGGGTTTAGCAGGTGAGGACGGAGCCTCGTCCTCGTCCACTACCCGAAGCTCAGTGGTCTTGGGAAAACCTCTGGAAGGAATAAAGGGACTTAGTAAGAATGACAGTTGAATGAAAAAGGAAACTCAATTGGGGGCGACACTCACCATGGGAACGGGCCTCTCATTTGCCCTTTGAGAGTTTGCGACATTCGTGCTTGGAGTACAGTAGTTGTTTGCAGATCCCCTCGACCCACTCTTTGAAACCGAAAACTACGTTGGGGACTCGGTTGACCACTGGACAACGAGAGAACCCGGCGATGAGAAAGAAGAATAAAACCCAAACAGTATTTTAACTACTCAAGAGGAGAGGAACTTAAGTGTTAGGTTCCACTTTTCAGGGAACGACGGGAACTCGAGGAGAATGAGATCCTCGGTCTTCTCCTGAACGAATCTCCCCTGCCAGCCTCGATCCATGTCTTCATCGATGCTCGATAATGGAGCTTTCTATGCCTGTCGGACAAGCTTGAGTAATCCCCTCAGAAGATTTGGGGACTGTAGAGCCGAAGCAGATGGTCGACGGTAAACCAAGGCTCCTCCGTGTTATTAACAAAGTGACGGAGGAGGATCATGATCCTCCAAAAGGATGGGTGAATCTGCCCGAGGCAGACCTCATACCTTTTGCATAAATCAAGGATTATTGTATCCATCAGGCCAAGAGTGAAGGGGTATGTATAAGCACTTGAGTACCCCTCCACATGTGTGGTGATTTCCTCATCGGGGCTAGGGACGGCCACTTCTTTGCCCTCCCACTTGCAGTCCTCCCGAACCGTCGGGAGCGTGTCCTCGGGATGAAGCATATGTACCTCCACACTTCCTCACCTTGATCCCCTTGCTTGGAGGCTTTTTCGACCTTAAAGTCGTTGTCTATAGAGCAGCCTCTGGGGATTAAATTCTTTAGAGGAGGTTTCGGGGCCGCTTCAGGTAGGACCACCTCTACGTCCGCGGTCGGGTTAGAAGTTGAAGGGGCAGTCTGTTAGAGCAAAGATTTTGAAGTTTTCTCCGGGAATATGAATGTTTGAAGGTCAAAATTGAAGATTCAAGGACAAAATATGACGATTTGAAGATGGGAAGATGAAGATATGAAGAAAAGAGTGTGAAGGTTTGAAGGAGAAGGTTTATAATAGAAAAGTAAAAAACTGAAAAAAGAACCGAAGCTTTTATAGGAGGGAGGTAATTAATGTGTGACGGTTCACTGACTCGTGGACTCGATTGTAGTGTACGGAGGAAGGAACCAGGATCAATCAATCACTTATCGTCGCTTCGATAAATTTGCTCTCTGAAAAGTGAGGGGACTATCTGTGTACAGGTAAAATCGGAGATAACGATGCCCCCAATTTACCGGTACATAAACGAGAGGGAAGCATGATCTGACACAACTTCGAGTAAAGCCAAAGGCTTCCTCGTTTCGGAGCCAGAGGAGGACGAACGGTGCATCGGGGGTCAGACAAGGCTGAACATTGGGTCCGGGTGGCGTGAAGGTTCGAGACTAAGGAAAAAGAGAAACGGTTAAGCACGATAAGCGGGGAGCTGTAATATCTTCCCTCAACAGGATGTTACAGTGCAAATCCCGCCCGATATCAACTACATATCAACATTTACTGGAAAAAGAATATTTTTACCTTATTTAGAGTTGTACTAGGATTGAAATCCCCCTGCTATATAACGAAAAGAACTTTTTCATTTTAAAACTAATGTTGGCACGCATATCAACGCAATAAAAGTTCATTTTCGTTCTTTAGCTACTGCTCATTGTGTTCTTCAACTGCTTAATTATTCGGTTGCAACCGAGCCAGTCTCGAGAGCTTGACCGAGGTCAATTTTCAGTGTTTATCTATAAAGTCATGCTTAATTGTTCATCACGTTTAGTTTGATAATTTTGCTTATTCTTTCTTTAATTAATTTTAGTTCATAGACGTGTTTTGTTACTCATTTTAAGGGTAAACAGATTTCGTACTACTATTTCTTGTTTATCAAAGATAAAGTACTACTTTATATTTTCGTAGACGTATTTCATCAAACTTAACTTGAATGTTTGTTTTGGTAAATACAATAAATTTTCACTTAAGATGAACTCATTTGTATTGGTCCAAGAAAAAATAAATCCAGAGGGGCAAACACCATTTCGGCATAAAAAAAAATGAAGAAAAGAATTTCTTTTAAATCTCGAGAAGATTCATTAATTCTGCCATCTTACACAGGATAAAAAATTATGTTCTCGTCAAAAAAGTCAACTTGAGAAAACAATTGAATCATTTTAGTTTACTGCTATTTAATATCTGCAGGAGTAACAAATGGAGTTTGACTTTTTTTTTAAGAAACAAAAAAGAAAAAGGAAAGTTTGATCAATCATTAAATGTGATATGGACGACAGTAAATAAGTGAGAGTTTAATTCGTTGACAAAAGTGGGAAAATATTTCTTTATTATTCTTTTAATTTAATGTCTCAAGTCGGGTATTCCCACATGGGAGGTTTTGTTATTAGGCTGCGTACCACAACAGCTGTACTGAAAGCTGTGAGAATATATGTGAAAGAAAGAAAAAAGAGAGCGAGAAATAATAGAAAAAGAAAAAATATTTCATAAATTACAAAAAGAGAAGATTAATGCATATAGTAGGAAACTTGAACATGCTGGAACATGTTAGAAATTTCAATATCATTAATGAAATTTGTGTAGAGTCTAATGTCTTATTGACCTTATTATTAAATTCAAAAAAATGGGGTTGAGTGCCAGCTTTGCTTAGTTCATCATTGTTGAATCTATTAAATGCAATTTTTTATAATTCTAATCATTTTATGGTGCCAGCCACTGAATAACACCTCAAGGTTCTCTCTGGCTATTTGGAACTTTTTTTTATTTATTTATCAAATACTATGGACTTTTACTTCAATTAATCAATTGAATTGTCTTCCAACAACAAGCCTTTTTTGGAGATAAAATTGTATTTCACCGAAAGGTTAAAATGTCAATGCTACAATAGCTTAGGTATGTAATAGCTTCGTAATGGAGTTATCATCGTATATTTCACATGTTCTATTTTTTTGCGAAGAGAGTCTTTCCTTCTTCTCTATCGGATCTTTTTTCACACAAAAAGATAGCAATAAACATTTTGTTTTATTAGTTGTGACAATTATATAGATGAAAATTAATGTGAGAGTTTCAAACTTCATATATAAAATATTTCAGTATGTTTTGCCTAAGTGTATTCAAATGAGAATTTGACTTGTTAAACATTAGAGTGTGAGGATGTATTTGGTATAACGGAAAATATTCTCCGTGGAGAATATTTTTTTGGGAAACAAGTAGTAATCTTATTCATTTTCTGGTGTTTGATACACAAATTAAGGAAAATAACTTCTCAAGAGTATTCATAAATAATTTAGATACAATAAACGTGAAGCCATAAACTTTCGAACCAACAACCTTCCGAACCCACAAATTTCATAAGCTTCTGAACCGCTAAACTTTCGAAACCGCAAAATTTCGAACCCGTAAACTTCCAAACACATAAACTTTCGAACTCATAACTTTGGAACTTGTATAATTTCGAGCCTGTAAACCGAAAGATAAAAAAAACTAAAACTGAAAATATATTAAAAAAATATTTTTTTTTCCAAAGGAGGGAGGAAAAGGGCAGGGGGGAGGGGAGGGGGGGAGTATGCAAAAAAAAGAAAAAATAGAAATTTGTAATTACAACAAAAAAAAGTAAAAAAAAAAAAAAACTTTTTTCGTAGGGGCAGGAGGGGTGGATGGTGCAGAAAAAAGTAAAAACAAAAATTTAAAAATTACAGAAAAAAATAAAAATAAAAACTTCTTTTGTGCGGGGGAGGGGGTAGTAGGGTGGGTGGTGACAGAAAAAAAACTCAAATTTGAAAAAAAAAAACTTTTTTTGAGAGAGTTATGGGATGGGTCAGTAAGGTGGGAAAGGTTGAGAATGAGTTTTGGAAAATATTTCCTTCTCTTAATAAGAAAAATATTTTTCTCCAATTATAAAAAAATAAATTGATAAGAAAAATATTTTCCAAACCAATTAAACCAATCGAGAAAATTGGTAAATATTTTCCTTCGTACCAAACACACGGAGTGTTATACGTATGTGTTGAATGAGACGAGACCAAAAAGAATTTGGAAATACATTTACATGCATTGTATTCGAAGTTTTCTTTTAGACAGAAGCTTCATTATTAAGTTGCCGGTTAATCAATGGCATTGCATAATTTGCATTTGGCCTTTTTCTTTTTCTTTTGGGGGATAATAATCTGCAAATTGGAATCAATCATCTCCCTGCAATAATATCCGACCCTACCCTTTGGACACATCAGCCCACATTACTTCAAGAAAAAATAAAAAACAAAAAAGCGTGATTGCAGACGGAAAAAATGGATTATCATCTTAATCCCAAAACTCGGTCGTCTTTAAGCCGAGAAGCAAAATAAATTAATTAAAGAATAATAAAAAGTGAACTCTCAAANAAAAATAAAAATAAAAACTTTTTTTGTGCGGGGAGGGGGTAGTAGGGTGGGTGGTGACAGAAAAAAACTCAAATTTGAAAAAAAGAACTTTTTTTGAGAGAGTTATAGGATGGGTCAGTAAGGTGGGGAAGGTTGAGAATGAGTTTTGGAAAATATTTCCTTCTCTTGATAAGGAAAATATTTTTCTCCAATTATAAAAAAATAAATTGATAAGAAAAATATTTTCCAAACCAATTAAACCAATCGAGAAAATTGATAAACATTTTCCTTCGTACCAAACACACACTGGAGTGTTATACGTATGTGTTGAATGAGACGAGACCAAAAAGAATTTGGAAATACATTTACATGCATTGTATTCGAAGTTTTCTTTTAGACAGAAGCTTCATTATTAAGTTGCCGGTTAATCAATGGCATTGCATAATTTGCATTTGGCCTTTTTCTTTTTCTTTTGGGGGATAATAATCTGCAAATTGGAATCAATCATCTCCCTGCAATAATATCCGACCCTACCCTTTGGACACATCAGCCCACATTACTTCAAGAAAAAATAAAAAACAAAAAAGCGTGATTGCAGACGGAAAAAATGGATTATCATCTTAATCCCAAAACTCGGTCGTCTTTAAGCCGAGAAGCAAAATAAATTAATTAAAGAATAATAAAAAGTGAACTCTCAAAATTTTTTTCTTAACTATAAGATTTATTCCGTACTCATGTAACTATACAACAACAACAATAATAAAAAACTCAGTATGTTTCCAGCAGATGAAGTCTGGAGAGGGTAGCATATATGCAGACCTTACCCCTACCTAATACAGGTAGAGAGGTTGTTTTTAATTGACCCTAGACTCAGGAAGGGTAAGAAGAAGAGGGGGAAAGCAAGAAAGGAAAAAAAGAAGGAAGAGAAAAGAAAAAGAGAACTCGTGTAATTATACCATTTAAACTAAAACCAACAATAAAAAAGTTTCTATCCAAGTATGTGTTTATCCCAAAAATGAGTAACAATTAAATTTGTATGTGATTTAAAGGATATGTGATTTAATTCAATACGAATAGTCAAGAACACTAGGTAAATAAGTTCGAGACAAAGTAAATGATCAAAGCAATCACAATATGATAACTAGCCTAATTTTAGGTTGAACAGTGGAATTCGCCCTCGATTGGATCTTCGGTACAACCCCGGCCACGAATAAAGAAAAGAACAAATGAAAAACACTTTGAACAATAGCTAGAACACAAAAGTAAACTTTTAATTGCTTTGATTTGCGTGTCGCCCTGTGTCAGAATGAAGAAAACCTTCCCATTTATATAGTAGGGGAACTTCAGTTCTAGCACAAGTCTAAATAAGATAAAAAATCTTCTTTTTCCGGTAAATGTCGAACCGCAGTTGATATTGGACGTGAATCGCGCCGTATGTTAAGGGCGCATATTATGGCCCCATACTCGTCATGCATAACTGTTTTTCACGTTTCCCGAAGTCCAGAAACTATACTTAGTCTGGGTCCATTATTTCACCGTGCCTGATTTCAGATGCATTGTTCCTTCCTCCGAGTATGGACTTCAGACGTCTCCGAACCGTTTTAGGTTGGCCGTAGTCTTTTATGTTCGGGCCCTACCTAATAGGCTCGGTGTCTCGGGGATTCGATAACCCGGGCCATCCAATTTTTTATTGGACGACAGTCCCCGAATCAGGGTAGCCCGTGGGCTTTAGGATTTAGGATCTGTTGTGAACCATCGATGGAGCGAAATGCATAGTGATAAAGTATAGACAAAGCTAAGATTTCTTTCATTGTTTTGTATGTAGAGTACATAATAGGAGGCTCATAAGCCTTGTGTTGTGGCTAGAGTGGGCTACATGGGTACGGTTCGTTTGACCGTTTGACCCTTACGAAAAATCCTAAATACCAAGTTTGGCTTTAAATATAAAATGATTGCACCTTCTAAAGATCCAAGATCTTGACCTTGGGGTAATGGCCCCTAGTATTTGAGGTCGAACTTGTGAGGGCTCGAATACTTTTGGTTCAGTGAAAATGATCAGCAACTTTGGTATTAGCCAGGCCTTCGAAACTAAGGTAGCACGTTTTACTGTTGCCTCGTTAAAAACCTTGCCGAAAAACCCATTTCAGAAAAAAACCAGTTTAAGGGAAAAAGAGTATACCACGTGCTTTCAAACCTAATAGTCACATTTTCCCTTGACCGATTACCTGCATAAGTTAATCCGTAATATAACGAAATTGAAAAGGGAATTGAGCTCGTACATTAGCAACAGTACCTCTTTAAGTTTGCCACGTTCCAGTTGTTCGGTAGTTGTACACCGTTTCCCAACTCGAGTTTATACGAGCCTTTTTCGGTTATTCCAGCAACTCTATACGGCCCTTCCCAATTCGAGCGCAGTTTCCCATCGTTTGGGTTCCTGATGTGTAGCGTTACTTTTCTTAACACCAAGTCCCCGACTTGAAAATGTCGAAGATTAGCTCTTCGGTTGTAGTACCTCCCTACTCGCTGCTTCTGGCTGGCCAGCTGGACCAGGGCGGCTTCCCGCCTTTCGTCCAATAATTCCAGGCTCGTGTCCATGGCCTCGTCGTTTGATATTTCGGTAACATACTAGAACCTGAGACTCGGTTCCCCTACCTCGACCGGGATTAAGGCTTCCACTCCTTAGACTAGAGAGAATAGGGTCGCTCCGGTACTGGACTTCAAAGTCGTTCGGTATGCCCAAAAGACTTCGGGCAAGATTTCCTTCCACTTTCCTTTTGAATCGGTCAGTTTATTTTTCAAGTTTTGGAGTATAGTTTTGTTCGTTGATTCCGCTTGCATGTTCCCACTACGGTGGTAAGGCATTGATAATATATTTTTGATTTTGTGGTCTTCGAAAAACTTACATACCTTGCTGCCGACGAATTGCTTTTCGTTGTCGCAAACAATCTCAGTCGGTATCCCCAATTCACATATTATGTGATCTTAGATGAAGTCGATGACCCCCTTCTCCAAGACCTTCTCGAACGCCTGAGCCCCGACCCACTTGGAAACATAATCGGTCACGAGTATGTATTGGGCTTTACCGGGTGCCCATGGCAGGGGACACACGATGTCCATCCCCCACTTCATAAACGGCCCTGGCGACAGGACTAGGTGAAGCATCTTTCCCGGTTGATGAATCATTGGGGCGTGTCTTTGATACTCGTTGCATTTCTGTACGAAGTCTTTCTCATCTTTCTCTGTTTCATTCCGGTAGTAAACGGCTCTGATTAGTTTCCAAACCAGGGATTCTGCCCCCGAGTGGTTCCCGCAAGTGCCCTCGTGGACCTCTCTCATGGGGTATTCGGTCTATCTCGGACCCAAGCACCTAGCCAGTGGGCCGAAGAAAGATCTCCTGGAAAATTTCCCTTCGACTAAGCTAAACCTGACAGCTTTGGTGCGCAGGGCTTTCGATTCCTTGGAATCCGATGGCAATTTTCCTGTCTTCAGGTAGTCTATGTATTTCTTTCTCCAATACCAAGTCAAACTTGTCGAGTTTACTTCGGCGTGACCTTCTTCTACCACCGACTTCATCAGTTGTATCACTGCCCCCGAGTCGAATTCACCGGAGTCGAAAGACGACCCCAAGTTGGTCAGTGCATCGGCCTTACTATTTTGATCTCGAGGTACGTGCTGCATGTCCATTCCTTGAATTGGTGTAGGGTCACCTGCAATTGGTCCAAGTACCTCCGCATCCGTTACTCTTTTTCTTTGAACGTTCTGTTCACTTGATTTACGACAGGAGGGAGTCACATTTGGCTTCGATCACTTCGGCCCCAAGGCTCTTAGCCAGTTCTAGACCTGCAATCATAGCTTCGTACTCGACTTCATTGTTAGTCAATTTCACAGTTCTAATGAACTGTCTAATTACGTTACCCGCATGTGGTTTTAATACGATATCGATCCCGGACCCTTTCGCGTTGGAGGCACCAACCGTGAATAGGGTCCAGATCTCCGAGCTAGTCCCCGAATTGAGCAGCGATTCCTTTTCGACCTTGGGAATCAAGGTCGGCATAAAGTCGGCCACAAAGTTCGCCAAAATCTAAGATTTTATGGCAGTCCGGGGTCTGTACTCAATATTGTACCCTTTAATCTCCATGGCCCATTTGGCCAGCCAGCTTGAAAGCTCGGGCTTATGCATGACATTCCTCAGCAAGTAAGAGGTCACAACACATATAAGGTGGCATTGAAAGTATGGTTTTAATTTCCTAGAAGTGCTTAGTAAGGCGAATGCTAATTTTTCTAGGTGGGGATACCTTGTTTCGCCATCGCCTAGGGTTCTACTAACATAATAAATAGTAAATTGTGTACCGCCAAGTAGAGGTACAGATGTTCATCTGCCTTCAGAGTGTGCAGCAAAGGGGGCTCGATAGGTATCACTTGAGTTCTTCCAAAGCTTGGTAGCATTCCAGAGTCCAAGAGAAATTGTTCTTCTTTTTCAACAATGAGAAGAATCGATGACTCTTAGTTGACGACCTCGAGATGAACGGGCCTAACGCAGTTATCCCCTCGGTCAGTCTTTGTACAGCCTTGACGTTGTCGACTACGGTGATGTCCTCTATGGCCTTTATTTTGTTAGGGTTGATCTCTATTCCCCGATTAGATACCATGAATCCGAGAAACTTGCCCGAGATGACCCCAAATGCGCACTTCTCCAAGTATAGCCTCATGTTGTACTTTCTCAATATGTCGAAGGTTTCCTGCAAATGTTTCAAGTGGTCCTCTGCTCGAAGGGACTTGACCAATATATCGTCACTATAAACTTCCATTGATTTCCCTATTTGTTCTTCAAACATCCAGTTGACTAGGTGTTGGTATGTGGGACCGGCATAATTTAATCCGAACGACATTACGTTATAGCAGTAGGTGTCGAATTTGGTTATGAAAGAAGTCTTTTCTTGATCGTCCGGGTCCATCTGAATTTTGTTGTACCCGGAGTAGGCATCGAGAAAACTGAGTATCTCGTGTCCGGACGTCCCGTCAATTATTCGATCGATGTTAGGAAAAGGGAAAGAATCCCTTGGACATGCCTTGTTTAAATCCTTATAACCTACACACACCATCAGGGGTCGTTTGGTAGGATGCATTAGATAAAATTATGCATGCATCAGCGTTGTGTATTAATAACACCATGTTTGGTACACCTTTTGAACCTATGCATTAATTATGCAAGCGTTAGTTATACACCATATTTGGTATTATCCTATGCATAACCAATGCATAGAAAACTATGATATTAACAATGCAATGGGTTTTAATGCATGCATTAACATAGTGAAAGACAAAATTGTCCTTCAAAATCTATTCTTGATTAAAAGATGCTATTATATTAATGCAAGTTTGAAACAATCCAAATAGTGAGAAATAAAATTATATCCCTAGTAAATAAATAAATACTTAGCATATTTCTTTTTTTATAAATAAATATTCAATCCTATATTACAATATAGGTAGACAAATCAAATAATTTTTTAAAAAAAAATTCGTATAAAAATGTTCCTCAACATATGTTTCTTTAAAAAAGATAGATTGATATAAAAACATTCCTCAACAAATATTTCTTTTAAGAAGATAGAGTGATGGATTGTTTGAGGGTATATTTGTAAACAACAATTCTTTTATTAATTGTGCAATTCTTTAATACATCAAAGCAAACAATGCATAAGAAATAATATCAGCATAACTAATGCAAGCATAATTAATATCAGCATTACTAACACACCTTATTCAGCATTGTTCTTATGCACCCTACCACACGACTCCTCAGTTTATTACCTTTTTTAGGCACTACCACTACGTCAGCTAACCAATCCGAGTATTTAACATCACGGATGGAACCTATTTTAAGAAGTTTGGATACCTCGTCCTTGATGAATGCATGTTTGATCTCGGAATGTGGCTTTCTCTTCTGCGTAACCATATGGAACTTCGGATCCAAGCTCAACTTGTGAGTGGTTAGCTCTGGTAGGATCCCTGTCATGTGTAGATAAGACAAGGTAGGTGCTTGATCAATATAACTTGCTCCAACTCCTCAGTCGTTTATTTGGTGGCGTCAGTGTCATGGGGCGCTATGAATGATCTCGGGACACTGTAATCGTCCTCATCATCCGCTTCGTGCTCTTTTTGTTTTCCCGGCTCGGCTGAGGCCGGTATCATTGATTGCTATTTAGTTTCCTCTTTTATGGTCGGTTCCGCGCTTTTGTTGTTGAACCCGCGGGCACCAGGATCACTTCGACGACAGCGAACATTTCTCTTGCGGCCGACTGTTCTCCAAAGAACATTTTGACTCCTCCCGAAGTGTGAAATTTTAGCGCCTGGTATAAGGCCAAAGGCACCGCCCTCATTGTGGACCCATGGGCTTCCGAACAAAGCGTTGTACCTCATATCCCCTTCAATCACGTAGAACTTTGTTTCTTGGGTGGTCCCAATGGTGTTTACTGGTAAAGTTATCTCACCTTTCATGGTCTCGCACGACATGTTGAATCCATTTAATACCCAGACTACCGGTATGATTTGATCATGTAACCCCAGCTATGACCCTCGATCTAATGATGTTGGTCGAGCTACCCGGATCAATCAACATACGCTTAACCAGAGATTTATTGATAAGTACAAATATTACTAGTGCATCGTTGTGAGGATGTACGATGCCCTCGGCATCTTCGTCGCTAAACGAGATAGCTCCTTCCGGGACGTAATCCCGGGTGTGTTTTTCTCTCGTGATAGACACTTTAGTGCATTTTATCATTGACCCTTGGGGAGAATCGACTCCCCCAATGATCATGTTGATCACATGCTGAGGATCCTCTTGTTCGACCTATTTGCTGGCGTCCCTGTTTTTTAAATGGTTTTTGGCTCCCTCGCTTAGGAATTCTCAGAGAGGCCCATTGTTGAACAATCGAGTAACTTCTTCTCTTAACTGTCGTCAATCTTCGGTCCTATGACCGTGAGTGTCATGGTACTTTACACATCAAGATAGGATCTCCCTGGGCAAGGTCGGACTGCGTTGATCGGGGACATTTGGTTTCTTTGATACGCCTTATGGATGACACCATGCTTCTGGCGTCCACGTTGAAATTATACTCTGATAACCTTGGTTCCCTACTCCGAGCGACTTGTCAAACCCTCTCTAGCTCATCAGGCCCCGGTCGCTCGATCCTTGATCATTCCTCTTCTCGTTCCTTATCGGGTGGCGCCCGGATCCGCTTCCCCTCTGATCCACGCTGTACGGCTGATATCGATCTCGACCTGTCCTCGACTCCTGATCAATGGTTCTCTTAGATCTGACATCGGTTCTTATGGGATAAATAGATTCCGAAGGGGCCTTGAGTTGGTCGTCTTTGATTGACATTTGTTGTAGACGTCGGACCAGGTGACCGTTGGGTACTCCACCAAGTGTTGCTTTAGCTTTTGAGAGGCCACGGAACTTCGGGGGTTGAGCCCCTGAGTGGACGTCTGAACGGCCCAATAATCCGCAACCGGTGGTAAATCCATCCATTCCATCTGGAACCTCGACACGAACTCCTTGAGCATCTCTTATCCCTCTGTTTGACCTTGAAAAGGTCCGACTTCCTGGTCTCTACCTTGATGGCTCCGGCATGGGCCTTCATGAAAGCATCTGCAAGCATAGCAAACCAGTCGATAGAATTTAGAGGCAAGTTGTGATACCATATCATCGCTCCTTTGGACAAGGTCTCCCCAAACCTTTTTCAGCAACACCGACTCAATTTCATCGTCTTCTAAGTTGTTCCCTTTGATCGCGCATGTATAGAAGGTTACATGCTCATTTGGATTCGTGGTCCCATTATACTTGGGAATGTCAGGAATTCGAAACCTCTTCGGGATTGGCTTCGGGGTGTTGCACTCGAGGGGAAAGGCTTCTGAATAAATTTTTTGGAGTCCGGTCCTTTCAATATCGGAGGCGCTCCCCGGATCTGATCGACCCTGGAGTTTTACGTTTTCACCTTCTTGTCATTGGCCTCAATCTTTTTCTCGCCTGATTCAACCCGTTTTGTTAACGCTTCGAGCATCTTCATCATCTCGGAAGTTTCCCCGGGTCTGAACTCACCCGATTCCACGGCAACGTGTTTGTCCCTTCGAGTATTTTTCTGGAACTGTTCGAGGTCGACCCTGTTAGGGGC